>CAMZMU010000047.1:5582658-5681551 GCA_947311845.1 Poa pratensis | reverse complement strand
ACATGCTGATCCATGTAAAATGCATACATGAACTTTGCACTTTAATTGCTTATATTCCAATCATATTTGCATCATATAAGGGTTATATCAATGTTTTATAATGATTTTGGGAATATTCATTTATTTCCTATTTTTATGGAATTAACCCTGCACAGGCAGAAAACCCCGTTTTCTTATTTTAATGTTTCAGGGACCCAAACGTCAACGAAATCACCTGGAAATTTACGGGCGTCAATATTTGGAAGGAAGAAGACCTGTGGGCGAAGGAAGCGAACAAACGGAGGTCCGAGGCCAAACGGGGGTGGCCCACGCGGCCAGGTACTGTGCCGCGTGGGACCCACCCTTTGGCCTCGTGGCTCCGTTGCCTCGATCTTTCTCCACCGACATCGTCTTGACCTAAAAACGCCTATAAAAAGGTCCCCCGACGTTCTCTGGAAGGAGCGCCGCACAAACACAGAAACACCGAAACGGAGATCAGGAGCTGCAGATTGGAGGGGGAAAACTCCGGCGGGGCGCTGCCGGCGTGGTCTCCATCTTCTCCATCGACTTCTCCACCGTCTCCATGATGAAGAGGGAGTAGTCCACCTCTGGACTATGGGTTTGTGGAAGTAACTTATGTATCTCTCCTCTCTTGAGCTTCACTAATTAGCACCGTATGAGCTGCTGAACATGATTACGGTCACCGTTGTAATACCTTTGTGGTGGATCTTTATGAGTTAATATATGTTTGAGATTGCAATGTTTGTTTCAGTTATGAGTATAGATGCATATTATGTACCCCGTTCTTGTCTACTTGTTTTGATCAAGCATGTTTATGAGAGCGTGTGTGGGGGAACGTGTGCATTAGTTGGAGTAACGGGGGGTGGCTAGTGCAGTGAACGTGAGAGAAAGTTCTGCGATCCACTTTGGTATCTTTACCTTACTTTGTTACCTCACTAGGGATAAACTAAAATACCATGCTACCGGGGATGTGGGCGTGACCATTGCCACTACTCCATGACTAGATCTAGCATGTTCTTATTTTCACTTCATGTCATGATACTTAATGCTATACTCTGAGTTATCTTAATTACTGAGGTGTTATGATTTAGTTCGCATCTTGGTGGAGTATAAGAGAGGTTAATAACCAAAAGATCTCTATGTTAGGACGTGATGCCCATATATCTAAGTAACTTGTTATCAAACCCTGTGTTGCAATCTCATATGTTAACTGTGTGTGTTCCATTGTCTACCACTTTATAAAGAGAGAGTGCATTTGTGAAACCATGAACCCCAGTCCATTTTTAATCATAAGAAACACCTTTCCAACACCATATACCACTTTTCTATTTTCAGCCATCATTAAATCCGAAAATACAAAAATACTTTTCATCTTGCATACATCATTCAAAAACCCAAAAATATCATTTATCATTGCATCCACCATCATTGCATATTTATTTCTTGTTTGCATTGCATAACTATCCTGATATCATTCTTACACCTTGTGCTTGACAACCACAGGTGAGGTTGAGGACCAAAACATCTAACCTTGTTTTGTAGGTAACCAAAAGAAGGATAAGAAGATAAATCTACCACTTCAGATTCCCCGAGAGTTCGATATTAAACCCTCGAGTCACCCCTCGTGGGGAAAACTGTCTTCCACTTACTATACACTCTGCACTTGGAGTCTCAACCTAATCCCGTTTATTTTGCAGGTATCAAGCTTGCTCTTCGGGACATCAAGACGTTTTCTGGCGCCGTTGCCGGGGAATCGTAGCTGAGAGATTTATCCAAGGGTGTGCATCATCGCATTCATCTCACAACAAAGTCAACGTCACCAACTTGTGCTAACACCTAAGCTTGGGGAGGTTGCACCTACGTGAGCACCATCTTATCCATCTTTACTTACAAAGCAATTTATTTGTTTTGTTAGTGTCATTGCATATCATATCATATTTATTTCAGTTTTGCATAAAAAATTAAAAATACCAAAAAAAACTTGCTAAAATGGGAGAAAGAACTAAGTTGTGTGACTACACAAACACTCCTAATGATCAATTTATCACGAGAGCTATTGCCACACCTAAGATAAATGCTGAGAGTTATGAAGTAAGTCCTAGTTTGTTGAACTTGATAACTAGGGAACAATTTGGTGGTAGTGCTATGGAGGATGCCTCTATGCATCTTCATGACTTTGTTGAAATATGTGACATGCAAAAGTTTAAAAATGTGGAAAGTGATATCCTAAAACTGAAGTTATTTCCTTTTTCACTTAGAGGAAAAGCTAAAGAGTGGTTGCATTCCTTGCCATCTGGTAGTATTAATTCTTGGGATGATCTAAAAGAAGCTTTCATTAAGAAATATTATCCCCCTGTTAAAATTTTGCAAAATAGAAACAACATCCTTTCTTTTAGGCAAAATGAAAATGAACATGTTGCTATGGCTTGGGATAGGATAAAACTTATGCTTAGAACTTGTCCCTCACATGGAGTTAATGAATGGACCATATTACACTCTTTCTACAATGGTTTAAACTACATGTCTAGAAACATACTTGATTCTGCTGCTGGAGGTGCTTTTATGAGTAAGACTATAGTAGAAGCTAAAAATATATTGGAAAGCATTTTACAAAACTATAGTCAATGGCATACTGATAGGGCACCTAATCCTTCTAAGAAAGTGAACTCTATTGAAGAAACTAATGATTTGTCATCTAAAATGGATACTATTCTTGCTTTGCTTAATAAACCTAGTGTTGAAAATGTTCCTTTGCAAGAACTAGTTGGAAACAATTCTGAAAATATTGATGTCAACTTCATTAGGAACTATGGTAATAATGGGTATGGTAACAACAATTATAACTCTTATAATAAACCCCCATATGTGCCAAATAAATATGCTTCTAGTGGTAATGTTTCTAGTGACTTGGAAAACACCATTAGATCTTTTATATCTACCCAAAAAGAGCTTAATAAGGAATTTATCTCTAAGTTTGAAAAACAAGATGCTTTGTTTGAAAGGGTAGATCAGCTTACTAAGGAAGTCTCATCATTAAAGAGCATCATTACAGCCCAAAAACATGAGGAAACAATAAAATATTGCCAAGAGGTTATCAATAAGTCTTGGGAACACATTCATGAGCAAGAGAGAGTTGCTAAAGAATCTATTGGGGTAATGAAAGAGGTTGAAGTTGAGGAAGTTAAAATGCTTAATGAAGTCAAGGATCCTTTGCTTGACTTAGAAAATTGTAGCTTGCATGAATTAATATCTATCTTACAAAAATTTGCAAGTGATCCTTCCATCAACACTAACCAAGCAGGTTTTGGTTCTTATATTGCTAATCATGTCTTGAAAGAAAAGATTGCTAGGTACAACCAAGAGGCTATGATACCACCTAAGCTTGGGGATATGTGGATACCTAAGGTACTAGTAACTATTGGAAAAGAGACACACCATGCCATACTTGATCTAGGATCTAGTGTCTCTGTTTTATCTAAAGAACTATATGAAGTGCTTGAATTGAAAAATCTTGAAAAATGCTCTATTGAACTAGCACTTGCTGATGACTCTATTAAACATGCTTTGGGAAAAGTAAGTGATGTTATGGTAGAGTTACATATGACTTTTGTGCCTGTGGATTTTCTAATCATGGACATGGGGAATAAAACCTCTAGTCCTATTATTCTTGGAAGACCTTTTCTTCGTACCACAGGTGCTATCATTGATTCAAAGGAAGGGAATGTAAAGTTTCAGTTTCCACACAAGAAGTGCATGGAACACTTTCCAAGGAAGAGGGAACCACCAAAGTTCAAGCTCCCTCATGAGCTTCGTCCACAATAAAACAACAAGTAAGAAGCCTAGCTATATGGCTATAAAGAAAGCGCTTTGCGGGAGGCAACCCGGTTATTTTTATGTGTGATTTTCTTTGTGTCCTCTTGCTGTAACAAGAGATTTGTTTTAGTTTAGGTTCTGGAGTTTTCAATAAAGTGCCAAGTTTTACCCTTTTTGGTTTGAAAAAGTTGCTTATAGCGTTCGGAGATTTTATTCCTGCACGAGTCAGTGCACGGTATGATTTTTAATTCTTATTCTGTAACTCCGAATGAGCTCATATTTGAACTGTAGTTGCAACTTTTCATCCTCTGTATGCATGAATTTTTTCGGAATTTTTCGAGAAAGTTTGGTAGGGTAGAAAAATACGTTTTGCTGCTGCTGTTTTTCTGGACAGATTCTGTCCCATTTTGTTTGATGCATGCTTTGAGCTTTTAAGTTGAATCTTTTTGATCCAATTGAGTTTATGAGTAGGCATACAACATTATATACTTTCTGGACATTCATATGAATTTTTGTTCAAGGATTATATGCAGCAAGGAACCTATTTGTTTATCACTATTAATGCACCCCACAGAAAAGAGATGGGAGAAACGGTGTTTTGAAGTTTTTTCACAGGGATTGGAGGAGATGCACCAAGAGCTATCCAAGGATGGTGAAGACCATAAGCTTGGGGATGTGAAGACAACCCCGCTGGACCTACACACTCTCGGTTTGCACACGTCCAACTTCTGTTTTTCGATCGAAACACTTTATCGCATAAACTTGGAGCGTCGTTTTTTGTTTTTGTTTGAGTCTTGAGAGACCACCACACTATCAATTATATATGAGAGAGCTACTGGAAATATGGGTTGAAATATGTTGGATGCTTTTATAAGATTGGGAAAAGGGATGTTTGACTTGATTTTTAATGATACATATAGTTGCATGATTCATGAGCTTGTTTATGAGTAATAGTTTGCAAATTCTTTTTGTAGAGCTATCACTTATTCATGTTTTGGTGCTGATTGTTATTTCACTTGGTTTAACATGGATTAGTTAGTTCTATGGACACTCATGCATGCATCTAGATGGTCAACTTTCTCCCTTTTGCTAGCCCAAAAACTCCAACAAGCAAAAACTTGTTTCCAACACCTTCAACCAAAGTTATTCCAGTGAGTCCACCATATCTACCTATTGGCTTTATGCTATTCCGAGTATGTTTAACATGTTGTTTGTGTTATCTTACCTCTGAATGAAAATGTTTATGTTATTGATTGCAATGGAAAAAATTGGTTATATAGCTCTCACGAACTTGATGCACAATGTTCTTTTATTTGCATAATAAAACTTGACCCATTGTGATTAAGATTATGATGTTTGTGGCTTGATGAATGTTTTGGGTTGGAAGTTAGCCCATATGTGCTGTCACATGGCAAGCTTTCAACACGCTCTTCATCTCATTTAGTTGATATCATGTGCTTTTGTCTATGGATGCTTATCATGTTGAAATAAATGTGGAAATAGAGTGAGTTTAAATGAGTTTGTGTAAATGGTTAGAGAGACGCCTGGGCCGCTAATCTAAGCCATGCATCATTCATGGTGGAAATTTACTTACATACTATGGTGAACCTTCTGTGATACACCTTGCAATAAAAAACTATTCCAAATGGTAAATAAAAAGGGTGTTGAGATTGTTCATTTTGTTTGTTTGTCTTGTCATTTTGATATGGGCTTGTTCCATATCTTGGGACAAGAGGTACCCCAGTTGACGCTCTTGATGATACTATTATGCTTACAATGATATTTAATTGAACTTGCTTTGTTTCCCAAGTTGAGTAACACATGGTGTAAGTACTTGTATTCAAGGGGCATGAGACATTCAACCCATTCTTTATCAAGCACACTACTCATATTTGCTTTCACTTTAACCTTAATCATTCAAGATGCTATGATAGGGGCAATGAGAGCTTGACACCAATGAATACCTTATTGCAATCATTAACTTAAGTAGAAGAGTTTGGAAGTTGGATGAAACTTATGCATGCTTTACCTCTACTCACATATACATCTTTCCAAAGTGTACACCTATCATATTCAGATTTTCATCTACACTCTATGACCATTGTAGGATGTTCTACTTATCATTATGCATACATGTGTTCCATATTACTTGCTACCATGTTACACTTTGTGAACTATCAATGAACATCCTTGTCTTGAATACTTGATATCACTTCATAAACTATTTGCATATTGCTACTCCTTTGAAGAATGAATCATTTGACTATATGTAGCAATAGTAATCATCTTTGATATTCATTGTTAAGTATTAAATTGCAAAGTCCATGTTAGTTTTATCATCTTCATACTCGAGGACGAGCATGGATTAAGCTTGGGGATGTTGATGCATGTAAAATGCATACATGAACTTTGCACTTTAATTGCTTATATTCCAATCATATTTGCATCATATAAGGGTTATATCAATGTTTTATAATGATTTTGGGAATATTCATTTATTTCCTATTTTTATGGAATTAACCCTGCACAGGCAGAAAACCCCGTTTTCTTATTTTAATGTTTCAGGGACCCAAACGTCAACGAAATCACCTGGAAATTTACGGGCGTCAATATTTGGAAGGAAGAAGACCTGTGGGCGAAGGAAGCGAACAAACGGAGGCCGAGGCCAAAGGGGGTGGCCCACGCGGCCAGGTACTGTAGCCGCGTGGGACCCACCCATTTGGGCCTCGTGGCTCCGTTGCATTCGATCTTTTCTCCACCGACATCGTCTTGACCTAAAAACGCCTATAAAAAAGGTCCCCCGACGTTCTCTGGAAGGAGCGCCGCACAAACACAGAAACACTGAAACGGACATCAGGAGCTGCAGATTGGAGGGGGAAAACTCCGGTGGGCGCTGCCGGCGTGGTCTCCATCTTCTCCATCGACTTCTCCACCGTCCCCATGATGAAGAGGGAGTAGTCCACCTCTGGACTATGGGTTTGTGGAAGTAACTTATGTATCTCTCCTCTCTTGAGCTTCACTAATTAGCACCGTATGAGCTGCTGAACATGATTACGGTCACCGTTGTAATACCTTTGTGGTGGATCTTTATGAGTTAATATATGTTTGAGATTGCAATGTTTGTTTCAGTTATGAGTATAGATGCATATTATGTACCCCGTTCTTGTCTACTTGTTTTGATCAAGCATGTTTATGAGAGCGTGTGTGGGGGAACGTGTGCATTAGTTGGAGTAACGGGGGGTGGCTAGTGCAGTGAACGTGAGAGAAAGTTCTGCGATCCACTTTGATATCTTTACCTTACTTTGTTGCCTCACTAGGGATAAACTAAAATACCATGCTACCGGGGATGTGGGCGTGACCATTGCCACTACTCCATGACTAGATCTAGCATGTTCTTATTTTCACTTCATGTCATGATACTTAATGCTATACTCTGAGTTATCTTAATTACTGAGGTGTTATGATTTAGTTCGCATCTTGGTGGAGTATAAGAGAGGTTAATAACCAAAAGATCTCTATGTTAGGACGTGATGCCCATATATCTAAGTAACTTGTTATCAAACCCTGTGTTGCAATCTCATATGTTAACTGTGTGTGTTCCATTGTCTACCACTTTATAAAGAGAGAGTGCATTTGTGAAACCATGAACCCCAGTCCATTTTTAATCATAAGAAACACCTTTCCAACACCATATACCACTTTTCTATTTTCAGCCATCATTAAATCCGAAAATACAAAAATACTTTTCATCTTGCATACATCATTTAAAACCCAAAAATATCATTTATCATTGCATCCACCATCATTGCATATTTATTTCTTGTTTGCATTGCATAACTATCCTGATATCATTCTTACACCTTGTGCTTGACAACCACAGGTGAGGTTGAGGACCAAAACATCTAACCTTGTTTTGTAGGTAACCAAAAGAAGGATAAGAAGATAAATCTACCACTTCAGATTCCCCGAGAGTTCGATATTAAACCCTCGAGTCACCCCTCGTGGGGAAAACTGTCTTCCACTTACTATACACTCTGCACTTGGAGTCTCAACCTAATCCCGTTTACTTTTGCAGGTATCAAGTCCTTGCTCTTCGGGACCATCACATGCACATGGGTGGGACCCCTTAATGTCCACGGACTCTGGTGCCTATGATGGTCTGCAAGAGGATGCCTAGGTATCTACCGTGAGGGGTAGAGCCAGGGGTGATTCTGCTATGCATGAATTGGGTGGGCATGCGGGGTTGTTGGAGAAGCACGGCGAATGGCTTGGATCAACAATCAGGCCCCACACCATAGGAAGTGTGGACAGGAAAGTACACCTGGTTGTGCAACATGATCTTGATCTCTTATGGGTAAAGTAACGCACCTCTGCAGAGTGTAAAAAAAATGTGACATGTTACTCCCTGTTCCGGGAAGGAGCTGCGAACGCTGCAGGAAAGGTGGCTCCATGAAGCCCTAGCACCTGTGAATGGATGACGGGCATAGTTTTCTGAAGATAAAATAATTCTTTTCCTAAAAATGTTTTACAAAGATATGCATGTTCATCCATGACCTTTTGGTATGGATGGTAGCTAGTGCATAAAACACCTTATTCCTGTTATATGAACTTGCTGAGTAACGCTCATGTTGCTCACCCTTTCCTCCGTTGACCCCCTGCTTAGATTATTGGAGACAGCAGAGGAAGGACAGGAATCCATAGCGATGTTGGTGGGATCTTCGACATGGAGTAAAATCAACCTGGTGGGCCTGAAGGAGTCAACCTCTACTATGCCAACGGATGAGTGGCGACAACAGTGCAACGGTGGACACGTCGACAACAATACTTATGGACAAGACGAATATAATTGGATGGAGGAGCACAACTCTAGACACGGAAATTCCAGATGGATAGATTATGGCTGTGTGATAATCCCCAAGAGCAAGGAATCACTGTAGCACAATTCGATAAGTATTGAGTGTCGAACCCACGAGGAGCTGAAGGTAAACTATCTATTCTCTAAAGCCCTATAACCCTCTTATATGGCCGTTTTATGCAAAGCAATAAAAATGAAAAGAACTAATTAATGAAAGCAAGTGATGTGAATGGGTTTATCTAGTAACAAGTTTCTCAAGCAAGTTTCAGACACAGGTTTCTTAGAGCAAGTTTCTCTCAGCAGTTTTCTCAAGCAGCAAGTGTCAAATATCTCAAGTAGCAAATATCTCAAGGGAGCAAATGCTCTAGCAATTGTTATTTCATTCGTGTGGTTGTCACAATTAGTGAAGCACATGTTTCAGTCTTAGTTGTTTCTTTTAGGTGGGAGCCATAAATAGGTGTAGCCAAGTAAATGAGCAATTACACAACTCTTATGATGGATCTCGTGGCCAAGTAAATGTGCAGCACAAGAATTATTAAGACATAATTGTCCCACCATAGCCTTAAGTTCTAGGGTCCCCCAAATATCTCCCCCATAAAGTAACTTCAAGTCTCAGACACCGGTTTCTCTCTACTCCGACATGTCCTACTCAATCCATTACACTACGGTGATCACCTTACATGCATTCCCCAACATATGCGTGCACTCATATATTGTACATAAAGACAATCATAAAAGATAACAACACTTGTATGCAACCAATCAACGAACTATTTCACTATTGCCATGAATAAATCACTTCTCAAACATAGATGGGGAGACACAATAGATCAAGGGAATAGTTTATTGCATCATACATCATGTTTGCCAAGAGTTTACAGTGGGGAGATGGAGATGATCTTGCTGTAGATGTTGATGATGAACACGCCGGAGGGGGGTGGAGCCCTCCGGAGGCGATTCCGGCGGCGTTTCCCCCCTCTGATCTTCTCCGGCGGCAGCCTTCTGTCTCTCTGTTTTGTGGTTTTGTGTTTTTCCGCCGCCTCCTCGCGAAACTCCTCGGGGGGCTATTTTTATAGTCGGTTTTAGGTCAAGACGAAGCCACGGAGACGAAAACGGATGGCATCGGAGCCACGAGGGGGAAATGAGGTGGGCCCACGCGGCCAAGATTTTAGGCCGCGTGGGGCCCTCTCATTTCTAGCTGGTTGGGCTTCTGGTCTTCAGTTTAAGCCCATCGCGTTCGTCTCGAAAATTCTGAACCGTGCTCTCTGACCTTGCCCTTTTTGGAGTCCCGAAGCTCCCGGAAAGTCTGAAACACTAAAAAAGACGTTTTCTGGAAAACAGAGTTAATTCCAAATAAATGGGGAAACTGTGAATTATCCCCAAAATCATTATAAAACATGAATATAACCCATATATGATGCAAATATGATTGGAATATAAGCAATTAAAGTGCAAAGTTCATGTATGCATTTTACATGCATCAACATCCCCAAGCTTAATCCATGCTCGTCCTCGAGTATGAAGATGATAAAACCAACATGGACTTTGCAATTTAATTCTTAACAATGAATATCAAAGATGATTACAATTGCTACACATAGTCAAGTGATTCATTCTTCAAAGGAGTAGCAATATGCAAATAGTTTATGAAGTGATATCAAGTATTCAAGACAAGGATGTTCATTGATAGTTCACAAAGTGTAACATGGTAGCAAGTAATATGGAACACATGTATGCATAATGATAAGTAGAACATCCTACAATGGTCATAGAGTGTAGATGAAAATCTGAATATGAAAGGTGTACACTTTGGAAAGATGTATATGTGAGTAGAGGTAAAACATGCATAAGTTTCATCCAACTTCCAAACTCTTCTACTTAAGTTAATGATTGCAATAAGGTATTCATTGGTGTCAAACTCTCATTGCCCCTATCATAGCATCTTGAATGATTAAGGTTAAAGTGAAAGCAAATATGAGTAGTGTGCTTGATAAAGAATGGGTTGAATGTCTCATGCCCCTTGAATACAAGTGCTTACACCATGTGTTACTCAACTTGGGAAACAAAGCAAGTTCAATTAAATATCATTGTAAGCATGATAGTATCATCAAGAGCGTCAACTGGGGTACCTCTTGTCCCAAGATATGGAACAAGCCCATATCAAAATGACAAGACAAACAAACAAAATGAACAATCTCAACACCCTTTTTATTTACCATTTGGAATAGTTTTTTATTGCAAGGTGTATCACAGAAGGTTCACCATAGTATGTAAGTAAATTTCCACCATGAATGATGCATGGCTTAGATTAGCGGCCCAGGCGTCTCTCTAACCATTTACACAAACTCATTTAAACTCACTCTATTTCCACATTTATTTCAACATGATAAGCATCCATAGACAAAAGCACATGATATCAACTAAATGAGATGAAGAGCGTGTTGAAAGCTTGCCATGTGACAGCACATATGGGCTAACTTCCAACCCAAAACATTCATCAAACCACAAACATCATAATCTTAATCACAATGGGTCAAGTTTTATTAATGCAAATAAAAGAACATTGTGCATCAAGTTCGTGAGAGCTATATAACCAACTTTTCCCATGGCAATCAATAACATAATCATTTTCATTCAGAGGTATAGATAACGCAAATATCATGATGAACATACTCGGAATAGCATATAGCTAGTAGGTAGATATGGTGGACTCACTGGAATAACTTTGGTTGAAGGTGTTGGAAACAAGTTTTAACTTGTTGGAGTTTTTGGGCTAGCAAAAGGGAGAAAGTTGACCATCAAGATGCATGCAAGAGTGTCCATAGAACTAACTAATCCATGTTAAACCAAGTAAAATAACAATCAGCACCAAAACATGAATAAGTGATAACTCTTCAAAAAGGATTTGCAAACTATTACTCATAAACAAGCTCATGAATCATGCAACTATATGTATCATTAAAAATCAACTCAAACATCCCTGTTCCCAATCTTATAAAAGCATCCAACATATTTCAACCCATATTTCTAGTAGCTCTCCCATATATAAATGATAGTGTGGTGGTCTCTCAAAACAAATCAAACCAAAACAAAACAAAAAGACGCTCCAAGTTTATGCGATAAAGTGTTTCGATCGAAAAACAGAAGTTGGACGTGTGCAAACCGAGAGTGTGTAGGTCCAGTGGGGTTGTCTTCACATCCCCAAGCTTATGGTCTTCACCATCCTTGGATAGCTCTTGGTGCATCTCCTCCAATCCCTGTGAAAAAACTTCAAAACACCGTTTCTCCCATTTCTTTTCTGTGGGGTGCATTAATAGTGATAAACAAATATGTTTCTTGCTGCATATAATCCTTGAACAAAAATTCATATGAGATGTCCAGAAAGTGTATAATGTTGTATGCCTACTCATAAACTCAATTGGATCAAAAAGATTCAACTTAAAAGCTCAAAGCATGCATCAAACAAAATGGGACAGAACCTGTCCAGAAAAACAGCAGCAGCAAAACGTATTTTTCTACCCTATCAAACTTTCTCGAAAAATTCCGAAAACATTCATGCATACAGAGGATGAAAATTTGCAACTACAGTTCAAATATGAGCTCATTCGGAGTTACGGAATAAGAATTAAAAATCATACCGTGCACTGATTCGTGCAGGAATAAAATCTCCGAACGCTATAAGCAACTTTTCAAGACCAAAATGGGTAAAACTTGGCACTTTATTAAAAACTCCAGAAACTAACTAGACACAAAATCTCTTGTTACAGCAAGAGGACACAAAGAAAAATCACACACAAAAATAACCGGGTTGCCTCCCGCAAAGCGCTTTCTTTATAGCCATATAGCTAGGCTTCTTACTTGTTGTCAAGATGGTTGGAGTGAGGTGGCTTGGCATCCCCAAGCTAAAATTCTTGTATGTAGGGTGAGCTTAGGGGTAACATCCCCAAGCTTGAGTGTTTGTCCCTCTTGATCTTTGTTCATCACCCTCAACTCTTCCACTTGAAAGTTCTCTTCACACAAAACTCATCATAAAACTTGATTAGAGGGGTTAGTGTCTCCATAAATAAAATCCTCAAAGGTACAGCAAAGACATATCATGAGTTGATTCTAAACATTAACTATTGTTACTATGGTTGCGTATTGTTCATTGATCAAAAGAACCACACAAAACACAAGTAATGAAGCTAATGCAAAATAAAGACAGAATCTATCAAGAACTGAACAGCCCGCAAAGAGTGAATTTTCAGAGGCACTTACGTTGCTCAAATCAGAAAACTTTGAACTAATGAAATGTGTGATAATAACTAATGATTGCTGTCGTAAATTTTCAGGTCAAAATTCCTTTTCTGTGATTTTTAACATTTTTCGCAATGAAGCTCAGGAATCTGTTTTCTGGACAGCAAATCACTATTGTTAAATCCTACCTCTAAAAAGAGGTTATTCTCTCCATAAAAATGAAAAATAAGATACAAAGGTGATGTTACAGTAGTAAACAAGCACCTTGACTCAAAAACCGAAAACCAAACTGAAGAAATCAAAAAGAAGCAAAACCAAGAAAGGTTCAAGAGAAACAAACAAAGAAGAAAGAAAATATTTTTGTTGTTTTTTATTTAGCCAAAAGGCAAAAGAAGAAGCAAATATATACAACTTAAACACTCTTTTTATTTGGTTTTAACTTTGGGAAAAGTTTTAATAATAGAGACTTTGCAATGGTTCCATTGGCATGAACAACACATGTTCAAGGTCGACCCCAACTTCTCCATTACTCATCCTTCTCATTTACTTTCCCAAAAACAAATTATAAAAAAAACGAAAATCCTAAACTAATTGTCACAAATCAGTAGGTAGAGATATTTTACATGTTGTAAGGATATAAAGGTGTGCTCAAACCGAATAGGAAGTTAAAGCATAAGGAACACACCACAGAATATCAAACCATCAACTTTTAAGTCTAACTCTTTTCCTATGCATTGGCATTTTATATATGAATAAATAGCAGCAATTTTGTGATAACCAATGCATGTAGTGATCAGTAGCTTGCATTTTAAATAACATAGAAACATAAAGAGGATTCTTATCTCTTCCTCTCTCATAATAGTTGCAAGCATTAAAGTTAAACATACCCACATAGTTTTGAATAGAATCACCACATAAAGACTTATCATCTAATGAGCATAATGGATCATCAAACTCAATTAAATCACTTTCATCCTCAACGGCTTCCCCAAGCTTAAACTTTTCCAGAGCATTAGCAATAAAGGTGTTCAAAGAGTTAGTACCACAAACATGAGTGTTATGCAAATAAAATTTAATTTTCTCCTCAAACACTTCATGTCCTAACTCAAGATAGATATTATACAACTCTAAATTTTTTTGGTTCTTTTCCATTTTCTAATTTTTTTTGTGTTTTAGATTTATATGTTAGTATGCAATGCAAACAAGAATAAAAGTTTAGCACAACGCTCCCCGGCAACGGCGCCAGAAAAGTACTTGATAATCCCCAAGAGCAAGGAATCACTGTAGCACAATTCGATAAGTATTGAGTGTCGAACCCACGAGGAGCTGAAGGTAAACTATCTATTCTCTAAAGCCCTATAACCCTCTTATATGGCCATTTATGCAAAGCAATAAAAATGAAAAGAACTAATTAATGAAAGCAAGTGATGTGAATGGGTTTATCTAGTAACAAGTTTCTCAAGTAAGTTTCAGACACAGGTTTCTTAGAGCAAGTTTCTCTCAGCAGTTTTCTCAAGCAGCAAGTGTCAAATATCTCAAGTAGCAAATATCTCAAGGGAGCAAATGCTCTAGCAATTGTTATTTCATTCGTGTGGTTGTCACAATTAGTGAAGCACATGTTTCAGTCTTAGTTGTTTCTTTTAGGTGGGAGCCATAAATAGGTGTAGCCAAGTAAATGAGCAATTACACAACTCTTATGATGGATCTCGTGGCCAAGTAAATGTGCAGCACAAGAATTATTAAGACATAATTGTCCCACCATAGCCTTAAGTTCTAGGGTCCCCCAAATATCTCCCCCATAAAGTAACTTCAAGTCTCAGACACCGGTTTCTCTCTACTCCGACATGTCCTACTCAATCCATTACACTACGGTGATCACCTTACATGCATTCCCCAACATATACGTGCACTCATATATTGTACATAAAGACAATCATAAAAGATAACAACACTTGTATGCAACCAATCAACGAACTATTTCACTATTGCCATGAACAAATCACTTCTCAAACATAGATGGGGAGACACAATAGATCAAGGGAATAGTATATTGCATCATACATCATGTTTGCCAAGAGTTTACAGTGGGGAGATGGAGATGATCTTGGTGTAGATGTTGATGATGAACACGCCGGAGGGGGGTGGAGCCCTCCGGAGGCGATTCCGGCAGCGTTTCCCCCCTCCGATCTACTCCGGCGGCAGCCTTCTGTCTCTCTGTTTCGTGGTTTTGTGTTTTTCCGCCGCCTCCTCGCGAAACTCCTCGGGGGGCTATTTTTATAGTCGGTTTTAGGTCAAGACGAAACCACGGAGACGAAAACGGACGGCATCGGAGCCACGAGGGGGAAATGAGGTGGGCCCACGCGGCCAAGATTTTAGGCCTTGTGGGGCCCTCTCATTTCTAGCTGGTTCGGCTTCTGGTCTTCAGTTTAAGCCCATCGCGTTCGTCTCGAAAATTCTGAACCGTGCTCTCTGACCTTGCCCTTTTTGGAGTCCCGAAGCTCCCGGAAAGTCTGAAACACTAAAAAAGACGTTTTCTGGAAAACAGAGTTAATTCCAAATAAATGGGGAAACTGTGAATTATCCCCAAAATCATTATAAAACATGAATATAACCCATATATGATGCAAATATGATTGGAATATAAGCAATTAAAGTGCAAAGTTCATGTATGCATTTTACATGCATCACTGTGACAACAGCAGTAGTGGATCAGAAGTTAGAGGTAGAGCTGATATTCAGCTTAGTACTACGACTTGGATCTTTTTGAGAGTTTCATTTGCACGAGACCTACTTCTGTCTGTAAAGGAGGTTCTCGAGATTTTGTACTGAATAGTGTTGGAATCCTATAGTGTTACCTTGGATCGACTATGTTTCTGTTGTACTACTCTGAAGGATGTAATATTTACGGAATGGTCCTTCTGTGAGTATTATGTCATCGACTTGTACACTACAACATGCAGTGGTGTGCTGGGTCACTACAAGACGGAGGAGCGCCAGGAGGCAGCCACAGAAGGGCTCGACGCGGCCCCACCTCCTGCCGCGCCGAGGGTGCGTGTGGGCCCCTCGGGTGCCCTCAGCCGCCGCCATTTCGCCTATTTATTCCCCGACGCGAAAACCCTAAATACCCGAGTCATATTCCACGAAAAGTTCCAGAGGTGCCGCCGTCGTCAACCCTAGCTCGGGAGGGTTCTGAAGCTCTTCCCGGCACCCTGCCGGAGAGGGGAATCATCACTGGAGGGCTCTACATCGCCATGCCTGCCTCCGGAATGATGCGTGAGTAGTTCATCCTTGGACTACGGGTCCATAGCAGTAGCTAGATGGTTGTCTCTTCACTTTATGCTATCATGTTTAGATCTTGTGAGCTGCCTAACATGATCAAGATCATCTTATTGTAATGCTACATGTTGTGTTTGTTGGGATCCGATGAATATTGAATACTATGATCAAGTTGATTATTAATCTATGTTAGATGTTATTTATGATCTTGCATGCTTTCCGTTACTAGTAGATGCTTTGGCCAAGTAGAAGCTTGTAACTCCAAGAGTGAGTATTTATGCTAGATAGTGGGTTCAGTCTCCAGTAATCTGGGTGAGTGACAGCAACGTCTAAGGTTATGGATGTGCTGTTGCCACTAGGGATAACATAACAATGCTATGTCCACGGTCATATGTACTTGTTTTCATTACACACATTACTTAATGCGATTATCCGTTGCTTGCAACTTAATACCAATGGGGAACACGGATGTCAACCTGAAGGTGGATTATTAGTCATAGATGCGGTTGGATAACGGTCTATGTATCTTGTCGTAATGCCCAATTAAATATCATGGTAGTCATCTTGTCATATATATGCATTGTCATGCGCTCAATATTTTATCAATTGCCCAGCTGTAATTTTTTACCCAACATGTCATTTTTCTTTATGGAGAGACACCACTAGTGAACTGTGGACCCCGGTCCATTCTTTTACACTGATAAAACCACCAACTGTAAACAATTGTTCTCTTTTACTTTTTGCAATTAAACATTATTTTTCACACCATACGTTTAATCCTTTGTTACAGCATGCCGGGAAGATTGACAACCTTCCTGTTTCGTTGGGGCAAAGTAGTTTGATTGTGTTGTGTGCAGGTTCCACGTCGGTCGCTGGATTCCCTGGTGTTGCGCCGTGCCATATTCCGCCACCAACAACCTTCTGAAGTGTTTCTACTCCTACTGGTTCGATAACCTTGGTTTCATACTGAGGGAAAATGTCGTGGGGTAGAAAACACGGCAGATGCTACTTGAGGGTAGCTTAAACTTTTGGGCAAGGCGACTCTGGTGTCTGGGTGTTTGTTTAGCACGGCAGGGGACAAAGGTTTACCCAGGTTCGGCCTCTCCATTGGAGATAAAGACCTACTTCCTGCTATCTTATTATTAATCTCGATCTCTGTCTCGATAACCCGGCTACTACAACAGAGCCGGATCTCGATCTAGGTTACAAGGATTGTATGTCTCGCCTAAAGCTTGGGATTACGAAAAGTCTTCTGTCTAAGGGGCAGGGGCCGGTTTATATAGATACCGGGCCTCCTGGTCGCGTACATGATAGGCCGGGTTCTACCCGAACTCTGAGTCCTACTACTACTCCTTTATCCTTCGTGTATTCCAAGTATAGAACCGCCTCTTGAACCGCCTCTGGACCTTCTGGAACATTCTTCATGAATAGCCGGGTCATCGCCAAGATACCGGCCCAGCACCGTAACCCGGCCTATGCTGAGGGTTAACTGGCCTCGCCGGGCCTCCTGCCTGGCGGGTCATGTTTTCCTCGTCATGGGCCTACCGGGTTATTATCCCTCCATCAGTAGCCCCCAGGTTAACCAGGTAACCAGGTTGCCACGCTTTGCTTCTATCTTGCGTTGTTTGTTTCTTGATCAATGCTGGTGTTCTGGCTTGCCTGGTTAATCACCTGAAATACAAAGATAATAAATATGTACAAGATATCAAGTTTCATTTCCCTCTGTCTTGTTAAGCCAGCTCTTCTTGGCGGGTTATCTCATGACCCGGCTTTCTCATTCTACACCGTGTATCTCCGGGTTTCACACCCAACACTTAGCGAAAATTTCTACTCAGCCATCTCACTGAGACACCATAAATGAGTTGGAATATCCTTTTTGTCCTGTCTGATTGTCGCTGACTTCCCGGAGAAGATGCTTATCTTATCCACTCATTTTTACCATGTTACCCCTAGGGTTTTCACCGCGGTTATAAATATCTGGCCACGACCTCGCGCAGTCATTTTCCCCATTCTCAAACTCATCTCCAACTTCGCGCAAGCACTGTAGCAGCCGCAGATCCGATCTCGAATCGAGCTCTCCAACTTCAACTAATCTCCAAGGTAACTCCAATCTTTGTTTTTACTTGTGCTGCGCACCCGATTCCGCTCCTCATTTTGTCTAGATTCAATCTGCACTCCTCTATCCACATTTGCATCTGAGCTAGGGTTCTTATCATGTTCATCGTTCTTCGCCATTGTTACCGCTTAGGCACCTCGTTGATCTCCAACCATGGTGAAGGAGAAGAAGATGGCAGGAGGGCCCAAAGCTGCAAAATCTCTTGCAAAGAAACCTCCCAGCTCCGCAAAGGGCGGATCTAGCGGTGCGCCCACAGCCGCTCCTGTGAACTGGACACGGTCCAGCGCAACCAAGACCACGCTCCAGTCATTCGTGAACCGGGGTGAACTCCCGCCTCAGGAGGAGATCCAGTGGCGTGCGCCTGGAGAGGAGACCCGGCCCACTCCTGAAAAAGGTGAAGTGGTCGTTCTTTTAGATCACGTAACCCGGGGTCTCCGCCCCCCGGGTTCTCTCTTTTTTCGTCAAGTCTTTAAGTATTACGGGCTCACTCCAATGGATGTGGCGCCCAATTCAATCCTGAACATCAGCAACTTTGTTGTTTTCTGTGAGGACTATCTCCAGATTCCTCCATCCCTTGATTTCTTCCTTGACATTTTTTACTGCAACCCATCTCGTAAAAATCAACCTCTGGGCCCGTATGGGGGCGTCTCCATCCAGCGCCGCAAGGAATGCAATTTCCCGGCTCTCGCTTTGGCCAGCCACCCTAAGGGGTGGCAAAACACTTATTTCTATTGCAAAGACACCTCTCCAGAAGCAGATGAAGCCAAATTCCCGGCCTTCAGAAATTCTGCACTGGTGTACACCCCCAAGATGAACAGTTACGCTGAATTGGAAAAGCGAGAAGCACTTGAAGGCCTCCACAGCCGGGCCAGAGCCCTACTCGCCCATGGCCTCCGTGGGACAGATTTGGTTAAGTGCTGGATCGGCTGGTTTATCCAGCCACTGAGTATCAGAACCCGGCTCTTCTATGAATACACAGAAGAGACCACAGATGATATGCGATATTCTGAAATCACACTGCTTGACGACCAAATTGTGAAGAACGCCAAGAGGCTTCTTGGTGAGAAGAAAACTAAGATCGCGGAAAACGGGCTCGCCCCGTTCAGCGCCAAGAACAAACCTCCCACGGTAAAACTTTTATCTTTTCATATCCCTGCAGATCATAACCCGGTAAATCTTGTATACGGTTTTACTCATGCAACTTTTTCTCAGGACTCCAAGTGGTGGAGCGTTGACTACACCCCCACTTCCTCTGCTGAAGAAGACACAGAGAGTGACAACCAAGAAGAAGAAGAAGAAGAAGGTGAGCTAGACTCCCTAGGCCGGCTCTTCATCAACTTGCTTAACAACGAGGTCCCAAACCCGGGCCCTTCTACTGACAATCCGGCTCATCTTATTCCAGGCCCCTCTGACCCGGCTTCAGATGCATTGCCGGGTCCTGAAACTGCTGCACCCACTCCACAAAAGCGGACCCGAGCCGCCATTGCAAAGGTGCCAATTTCTCGTTTTTCAACTTGTACAACGAACTCATCTCAAACTCAAGTACCAACACAGGAAAAGGAGCTTGAGAAGGAGGCCGAGGCAAACAAGAGACCGCGGACCCGGTCTTCTTCAGCCCACGTATCCTTGAACTCAGGTATCCCTCAACAATCTTTATCAAGCTGGGCCAAATCCATCCAGAAGACGCCCAGCTCAAAGTATCCTTTAGCTGGAAAAATCCGGGTCCCTAAACGCTCTCGTTCATCAGATACTTCTTCCTCGGACGCTGTTAGCACGCCCGAGGATTTTCACATCAATACCGGGTTAGAAATGCTTCACTATCTCTTCTTTTTCAATACTTTGCAATCTTTGCTGTGACTAACTGCTTCTCTTTTGTTTCAGTGCTAAGGCTATCGTGGAAGAAGAAGACCCGGATTCTCCTCCAGTTGCCTCTCCTCCACGCACAACCACTGAACCTTCTGAAATGGAGGTACAAATCGAGGAGCCGGCTCGAAAAGAAGAATCTGGCGCTGAGAACGTGGTAGCCTCACCACCAAGTCCCCCTGCTCCTGCTCCTGAACCAGCTACCAATGCTTCATCTCCTGGACACGGCTCTGGGACAAAAGAGATTGACCCAGAAGTGCAAATCACCGGGTCTCATCAAGGCCCGGTTCCTAGTGCCTCTCAAGCTCTTACCAAGATTATTACTCCTGAAGTCAAAGTGGATCCCTCTGCCAAGGGCAAGGACCCAGTTTCTTCTTTGGATTTGGCGGCTTTGGATTCCATGTCCACACCTGCTCTGTGCGAGGAGTACTTCTCTCGCATTGCTTATCACAAGAACTTGGAGAGTGAACTTGTCACCCTACTTCAGAAACGATACCAGGTGCACAATATTTACTGTCCTTTTACTTCTTGTAATCTTTAATATAGTTATCTATAACCATAACCTTACTAGCCCCCAAGCTCCAAGATTATCACTTGTTGATGAACTTGGTGCTTGAAACAACAATAACTTGGCAAAAAACTTCAACCTGTATCCCCCAAGGCCCGGGTTGTATGTTTATAACAAGCCGGGTCTTGAAACACTTTCCGCTATCAAAATCATACTTCATAGAACAAAACTTTGAACCATGTAGCCCCCAAGTGCCGGGTTAGTTGCCCGCAACAACCTGGGACTTTCACACCTTTAACTCCACAAATCATTAAAAACTTCAAAACTGTAGCCCCCAAGTGCCGGGTTAGCTGCCCGCAGCAACCTGGGACTTCACTTTTCACTTCGTAAACTTTAAAACCTTGTAAAGAACTCTGACTTGCCTCTTTTTTTTTAACAGGAGCATGTGAGCAAGGCCAATGAGGAAGTAGCCCGGCTCCAAGGAACCTTAAAAGCTGAGATTGAAGCCCGGGCTAAAGAAACCAACAAACTTCAAGCCCTGGAAGAAAAAATAACTACCTTGGAAGCAGAAAATTCTGATCTGAAACGGGACATGCAAGAGCATGAAGAAAACTTTCAAGAGCAGCTGACCAACCTTCAACAGAAGTTGGATGCAACTACCAGCGAGCTATCTCGCCTGAAAAAGATGATTAGTGCTATGGTTGCCTCTCTTGTTGGTAAGCATGATGTTCTCAAACCCGGTAAATTTTTCTCTTCCAAACCCGGCATATAAACTATGCCTAACATAGTTTTCACTTTGCAGGCGCGCGCGATGGTAACATTCGCAAAACCGCCACCGAGAAAATCAAATGTATGTATACACTGGTGCGCCAATTATATTTTGGTAGCTGCGAAGTCATCAAAACCGCCAGAAATTGGGAGAACCCGCCCAGCACTTATACTGAAGTACTGGCTCATTTATCCACGATGCCAAACTGGATCCAATTGCTGAAGAGGTCCGCGTGCAGAGCCGGTGCAATGCGCAGCTTGGCCTTGGCCAAAGCCTATTATCCCAACTTGGAACCGGGTCCCCTTGCATCAGGATTTCCTCAGTTCAACGCAGATGGCACTGCTTTTGATCGGAAAGCGTACAGCCGGGCTGTGAAGCAAACCCGGCACGTGGCTACCCAAATTGCCAATGGCTTGAAACTGAATTCCATACAATACGGCTACAGCGAGACCAATGACGAAATTGTTGATGAAGAACCTCAACGCATTGACCTCCTTCAAAGCTACAAGGAATCAATTGGTGAAGGCCCCACTGTCCCCAGTGCTTCCGCTGCGCCAAGCTCCTCAACTCCCACTGTGCCACCACCATCGCGCGCACCAGTGGAAGATGAAGATGAAACTACTTTCAATCCCTTCAGCTTGTGACATGGCGCAACAACAGAGCCCCCAAGAACCGGGAAGTAGAAGCAGAAACGGCGAAGGATGACTCGGCCAGCGCCAAGGAAGATACTCCAGCCACCACTCCTTCCACTAACCCGGCTCCTGAAGCCGGTTCTTAAACAATTGCTCAGCAGCTATGTCTGCATAAAAACTTGTCTTATTTGGCCCTTGGGGCACAGTATTGTAATAACTTAGCCGTATTTTGATACTATGCCTGTGATGTGCGCTCGTGCGCTGTAAAACTTTGCAGTAATCGTATTATGTCTTTACCTGTCAAAATACTTGTTCTTCTGTGGTTTCGATGACCCTTTTGGTGTCTTTAACTGTGAGCCGGCTTTCGCATGGATACCCTGGCGCAACTTCTCTGAGAAAAACAGGGTCGAACCAAGTCCCAACGGGCTTCATGGTTGATTGAATTTCCAGGTGTGCAATCAGGCCATAAAGTCGCGAGTCACATCAGCTGCACAGCAAGATAACCAAGAATACTAGTGGCATAAAAGCCGGGTCTTGGGATTGCAGCTACAGACTTTTGCAGTAAGAGCCCCCAAGACCTGGATCAATGTTTATAAAGTAAAGGGCTTATGCCACAGTACCCCATTGATCCAAAATACTGGCGGGACGCACTCTTTGGGCGTCCTCAAGATATAAAATCAACTAAAAATGACTGATACTGAAACTAAACACACATATTACTCAATAGAACAAACTGTGAACTGCTCTGCCGGGTTACAATATTTGAAACCCGGATAACCACTGGGGCCGGGTCCTGGGGAAATAACTTAGCACTTTTCAATAACAAGCCCCCAGGACCAAGCTGATCAAAAGAACTATTATGATGCAAATAAAAAATAACCGGCTTAAAAAAGTAAACTGAGACAAAGAAAATTTCTGTTCAACCTTTACTTTATTGATAGAAAAGGTTAGGTCAGCAAGCCGCCTCATTAAAAACCTTCCAGTCCCCTTAGGTACCCTGGTAAGGAAAAGAGCGCGTCTGAAACCTGCTGCCTGTTACATCGTGTGTTACAACTTTTACATCTTTCTCTTGCTAAGTATAATATGGGCGCAGCTGCGCAATGTTCCACGGCCTCTCACGCTCTTCCATGGAAAAGGTGGAGTGTGTGGTATCATTGACTGTCTCTGACTTTTCTCTTGCGTCCACTAAGTAGTATGAACCATTGTCCAATTTCTTGCTTACGATGAAGGGCCCCTCCCAAGGAGGTGATAACTTGTGCATCCCTTCCTTGGACTGCACCCATCGCAATACCAGATCACCCTCCTGGAAAGTGCGAGTTTTAACCCGGCGACTATGATACCGCCTCAAATCTTGCTGATATATTGCTGATCTTTCCAGTGCTTGCTCTCTGTTTTCTTCCAGCAAATCCACAGAATCTTGCCGGGTCTGCTCATTTTCTATCTCAACGTAAGCCGCCACGCGAGGCGAGTCATGAATAATATCACTTGGCAAAACTGCCTCTGCCCCGTACACCATAAAGAAAGGGGTCATCTTTGTAGATCTGTTGGGTGTTGTGTTAATTCCCCAAACAACTGATGGCAACTCCTCAACCCACGCTCCGGCGGCTCTGAGACACGGGACCCGGAGGCGTGGTTTTAAACCTCTAAGCAGCTCCTGATTTGCTCGTTCAACTTGTCCATTGGCCTGAGGATGAGCAACTGAGGCAACATCCAAACGTATACCATTATTTCCACAAAACTTTGCCATCTCTCCAAGTGACATATTAGTACCATTGTCTGTGATAATACTATGAGGATATCCAAACCTATGTATGATCTGCTTCATAAACTTGACCACTGTAGCCGCCTCACAATTTGTAACAGGCATAACTTCAACCCACTTTGTAAACTTATCAATGGCAACCAAGAGGTGGGTTTTCTTGCAAGGAGACATGCTAAAAGGACCCACCATGTCAAGCCCCCAAACTGCAAAAGGCCAAGTCAAAGGTATGGTGCGCAGTTCCTGAGCCGGCACATGAATCTGTCTGGCATATCTCTGACACCCATCACATCTATTCACCAAGCGCTCTGCATCTGCCTGGGCTGTGAGCCAAAAGAAACCATGTCTAAAAGCTTTTGCTACCAATGACCTTGTTGAAGCGTGATGACCACAATCCCCTTCATGAATTTCCTTCAAAATTTGCCGCCCTCCTTTCCAGAGACACACCTCTGAAACACGCCTGAGACACTTCTCTTGTACAACTCGCCATCAATAACCACGTAGGCCTTGCACCGGCGCACGATCTGCCGGGCTATAACTTCCTGTTGTGGCAACTCACCACGCAAAAGATACGCCAAATAAGGTTCTGTCCACTCTGGGATCTCATGTGTTGCTGCTACCAACTGTGAATCCGGGTCCTCCTGACCCGCCAGCTCCTCTGCATCCTGAAGCTTGACTGATGGCGTCCATAGCTCGTCCAAGAAAACATTTGGTGGAACCGGCTCTCTGCGAGAACCGAGTCTTGACAAAGCATCTGCAGCATCGTTTTTTCTGCGGTCAATATGATCCACCTGATAGCCTGAAAAGAACCCGGCTACTCTATCCACCTCTCGCCTGTAAGCCGCCATCGTTGCATCTTTTCTGTCCCAAGTTCCTGACACTTGCTGCGCCACAAGATCTGAATCCCCATAGCACTTGATACGCTTGACATTCATCCCTTTTGCCATACGCAAACCATGCAACAATGCCTCATATTCTGCCACATTATTGGAACAATCAAAGTGAATTTGCAAAACATAACTCAACTTATCACCTTTGGGAGAAGTTAGCACAACTCCAGCTCCTGATCCTTGCTCTTGCTTAGACCCGTCAAAATGCATAACCCACGATTTGAGACTCGGGGTGAGAGGTGGCGCATTCAACTGCGTCCAATCATTAAGAAAATCCACCAATGCTTGAGATTTAATAGCTGTGCGAGGCACATACTCAATGTGATAATCCCCCATCTCTATGGCCCACTTGGCAACTCTCCCAGTAGCTTCTGAATTTCTAATAATATCTGCCAAGGGTATAGAACTAACCACCGTAATTGGATGCTCCTGAAAATATGGTTTCAACTTTCTACTGGCCATGAAAACACCATACACTAACTTCTGCCAATGCGGGTACCTTTGCTTGGTTTCTGATAACACCTCACTAACATAATAGACCGGCCTTTGCACCGGGTTTTCTTTTCCTTCCTCTTTTCTCTCGACCACCACCACGGCACTCACAGCTTGAGGCCCGGCAGCGACATATAATAGCATGGGCTCCTTGGGACCCGGCGCCGCCAGAACTGGCGCTTCTGACAGCTGTTTCTTCAAAGCCCAAATGCCTCATCTGCCTCTTGATTCCACACGAAATTATCTGTTTTCTTCAGTAACTTGTACAAAGGAATTGCTTTCTCTCCGAGCCGGGAAATAAACCGGCTTAACGCTGCCACACAACCCGTCAACTTCTGGACATCTCTCAGTTCCTCTGGCTTTTTCAAGCTTTGAATGGCTCTAATTTTTTCCGGGTTTGCCTCAATTCCCCGCTCTGACACAATGAAACCAAGTAACTTTCCCGCTGGAACTCCAAACACACACTTTGTAGGATTAAGCTTCATCTGGTACTCCCTCAGATTTTTGAATGTCTCTGTAAGATCACGAATAAATGACTCGGCTTTCTCTGACTTTATTACCACATCATCAACGTAAGCATGCACATTACGCCCAATCTGATCATGAAAACAATTCTGAATACACCTCTGATAAGTTGCCCCTGCATTCTTCAACCCAAAAGTCATGGTCTTGTAACAAAAAGCACCAAAGGGGGTGATAAATGACGTTTTTTCCCAATCATTTTTGTTCAACTTGATCTGATGATACCCTGAATAAGCATCCAAGAAACACAAAAGCTCACTACCTGCTACTGCATCCACGATTTGATCAATACGCGGTAACTGAAACGGATCTTTGGGACAAAACCTGTTCAAACTTGTGAAATCAATACACATCCTCCACTCGTTGTTCTTTTTCAGAACCAAAACCGGGTTAGCTAACCACTCTGGATGAAACACTTCCATGATAAAGCCGGCCTCCAAAAGCCGGGCTATCTCCTCTCCAATTGCTTTCCTTCTTTCTGCATTCATTTTCCTCATACCCTGTTTTACCGGCCTTGCCTTAGGATCAACATGTAAGCTGTGCTCAGCGAGTTCAGTTGGAATGCCTGGCATGTCACTAGGTGTCCATGCAAAAACATCCCTATTCTCACGGATGAACTCGATGAGCGCGCTTTCCTATTTATCAGTTAAGTTGGTCCCAATGGCGAACTGCTTGGAAGAATCTCCAGGCACAAAATCCACCATCTTTGTATCTCTGGCAGCTTTGAACTTTGCCCTATCATCCTCTGTTGTTGGCCTTTTAAGTGCTGTGTTATCCTGCGGGTCAAGATTTGCTCTGTAAGCTTTCAATTCCTCCTTAGCACAAGCATGCTCTGCTAAAGCTGCATCCCCCTCATCACACTCTGCCGCAATATCTCTGTTACCATGCACTGTAATGATCCCATGAGGACCCGGTATTTTCAACTGGAGATACACATAACACGGCCTTGCCATGAACTTGGCATAGGCCGGCCTTCCCAACAATGCATGATATGGACTTGGAAACTTTACCACCTCAAACGTGAGCCACTCTGATCTGAAGTTATGGATAGACTCACCAAAAGCTACCTCCAATGAAATTTTACCCTCTGGTGTAGCTGATTTTCCCGGAACTATACCATGAAAAATTGTTGACGTTCTCTGCAACTGTGACTCCTTCAAACCCATGCGCACAAACGTGTCCCAGTACAAAATATTGATGCTACTGCCACCGTCCATCAGCACTTTCTTTAACTCAAAACCATGAACTTGGGGAGCCACAACCAACGCAAGAAGACCCGGGTGCTCCACCACCTCTGGATGATCCGCCCTACTCCAAGTAACTGTATGCTCTGACCACCTCAAATATCTCGGAACTCCTGCAGCCACTGTGTTAACTGCCCTCTTGACTATTTTCCTCTCTCTCTTGGTTGTGCCACTTGTGTATATATGATACTGACCAAGTTGCCTTGGCTGCTGTGAAAATCCACCTTGGTTACTTGTGTTCTGATTTTGGTTCTGACCCGGATTTCCCGTAGGTACCGCGTTTGCTCCAGTCAAAGGTCCCGAGGCCGGGTTACCACCCGTGCCGGGTCCTCCACTTCTATTTGCTCCTTGCAAAGCTCTCTGCACCTCATTGTTTTTCCACCTGTTCAGATCCACACACTGAGCCAAAGAATGATTGGCGGCTCTGCCGTTCTTGCTATGACGAGGACACGGCATCCTGAAGGCCTCCTCATTACTCATTGGACGCGATCCTTGGTAATTATTTCCACTGTTGTAATTCCAATTGTTGCCTTGAGAACCCCTGTTTTCCTGATAACCCCTATTTTCCTGATATCCTCTGTTTTCCTGATAGTTCCCATCCATCCTTTGCCTCTGAAACCCGGCATTGGTATTTGCCACTAACTCTGAACTACCATCATTGTGACCTCGCTTATGTTGATTCTGGTTACTGTTATTGTTGTTACCCGAGCCATTATTGTTCCTTCCACCATTATTTGCCGTGCCTTTCCCCTTCTCCTCCTCAGGCTCATCCTGAGTCTTGTCTGTGGCTGCATGCCTGTTGCAAGCATCCATCAACTCTGCCATGGTGACCGGTTTAACCCGGTGCCCTTCCTTCATGCGACCCAGCTTCTGGACAAGTGGTGCATACTTACAAGTTTTCTCCATTGATGAAATGGCGTCCTTTGGCTCAATACCAGATGAGGAGTGCAAGATCTCCGTGACCCGGCCCATCCAATGACGTGCTGACTCGCCTTTTTTCTGTATACACCGATCAAGATCCTCGATGGAAAACAAACGCTTGCACGTACCCTGAAAATGCTTGGTGAAAACTGCCTTCAACTCATCCCAGGAATTAATGGATTTCTCTGGTAGATTTTTAAACCACAACTTTGCTGCTCCATCACTCATCATCAAATACATGTACTTGGCGCAAACATTCTCTGTGGCATTGCGTATACACATTGCCATCTCATAACTGCTCAACCAACTAGCCGGATCCATGCTAGGCTCATAGTTGGATATCTTGCTTGGCTCTTTGAACTTCTCAGGGAAAGGTTCTGCTCTGATGGAATCTGAAAGACATTTTGGCCCGGCTAAACTAGAAGAACTTGCTGAAACATTGACATTACCGGGTGAGCTTGCAGACGCGGCTGGCGCAGGGCCCGGTCCTCCTTGAGGTACTCCTGCTGCAGGTACTCCGGGTTTGCATTACCTGCACTTCTCCCTGCGCGTGATCTATTAACTATCTGCTGTGCTATGGAAATTGCTGGGGCGGGTTGATGCTGCTGATTATTTTGATTCTGATTTTGCTGGGGCGGGTTTGGCTGCTGTGCCGCTGCAGGCCCGGCCAACGGCGGGTTTCCTCCATTGCGGCTCCTACTACGATACGTTGTAGAATGCAACGCACTTTTCTCTCTTGAATACTGTGTCTGCTGAACTACTGCAGTACGTAACATATCTATGGCACGCCGGGCTTCAATCTCTGCCGGTGTATTTCCCAGTGGAATTCTATCAAGTGCCAAGGTTGCTGCATACACGTTATCCGCTGGATTTGAATAGTGACCCACCGGCGTGTGAAACCTTGGTGTTCTAGGCGGCAGACCCGGATTTCCCCTGGCTCCTCCAGCGGGCAAACCCGGCGCTGCTGTTGCTGCTACATCAGTTCTCGCTGTTCCTCTATTTGCTCTGTACTTGCCCTAGCCACTGGTGCCACCTGAGTTGCGCCAATAGGCTGGTCTTCTGGAGTTCTGAACAATGCTGCCACAGGCACTGGGTTTGCTATACTTTCCCCAAGGCCCAGCCGGCTTTGATGCCTCCTCCGGTGTGCCCGGGTTGCCTCGTTGAGACGATTTTCCTCCTCTTCTATTTGCTTCTTTCTTGCTTCTATTTCTTGCCTCTCTGCCTCGGCGTCCCTGCGCATCTGCTCCAACGCTCGGCGTGCTGTATCCAATTCCATTGCTCTAACTGCTGCGTTTTCTGGAGTAACCAACCTTGTAAGTGCTGATGGATCTAAGACCAGGCCATTGTTAAACAAGGCCGGGGCAGCTGCTATGTTACTTCTTTCCTCTCCTTGGGCCCGGTTATGCAGGAACCCAAAACTGTTTCTGTATCTTGCCGTACCCTCGCTTTCCTCCGAGACCGAAGCCGGCTCTCCATCAACCCTCTGTTCTGCCAACTCCAGAATTGGGGGCAGCTGCTGTTGACCCGGGGTAAAGACCGGTGGAACAACAGCTGATGGTGACGGTTGCATGCTGGACGAAGGCGCGGTGTACACCGCTACCCTACGTACCGGGCTTGGACTTGACTCTTGTTCCTCATCATCCTCTTCTTCTGCATCATACCCAAACCGGCCTTCGAACAGGGGCAAGATTGATTCCGACCCGGCTCGTTCCACCGCGTCGCCCGGGATTCCTGCCGGGTCATCCAGCCGTTCCTCCAGCGTGTTCAGGACCCCCTCAACTTCAGCTGTGCCAACTGATTCCTCTCCATCAGATTGAACAATTGTGGCGGCTCCTGACACAGATTCATAATCTCCATCACTAGCAGATCTAGTTGTAATCATGCCCACAAAAACATTAACTTGGCCAATTGGAATAACATCACCTGATTCTAGTAGATCCGAGTCCGGTCCCCAGCCAAAATCATCAACGATGAGCTCTCCTTGCTCATTGGTTGTGATCTGGCCAAAGACGAAGTTTTCGACCCCTTGCCTTGCTTCACCCATGATGGTGACACCCTTGGACGCGATTCCCACAGACGGCGCCAACTGTCGTGGGGTAGAAAACACGGCAGATGCTACTTGAGGGTAGCTTAAACTTTTGGGCAAGGCGACTCTGGTGTCTGGGTGTTTGTTTAGCACGGCAGGGGACAAAGGTTTACCCAGGTTCGGCCTCTCCATTGGAGATAAAGACCTACTTCCTGCTATCTTATTATTAATCTCGATCTCTGTCTCGATAACCCGGCTACTACAACAGAGCCGGATCTCGATCTAGGTTACAAGGATTGTATGTCTCGCCTAAAGCTTGGGGTTACGAAAAGTCTTCCTGTCTAAGGGGCAGGGGCCGGTTTATATAGATACCGGGCCTCCTGGTCGCGTACATGATAGGCCGGGTTCTACCCGAACTCTGAGTCCTACTACTACTCCTTTATCCTTCGTGTATTCCAAGTATAGAACCGCCTCTTGAACCGCCTCTGGACCTTCTGGAACATTCTTCATGAATAGCCGGGTCATCGCCAAGATACCGGCCCAGCACCGTAACCCGGCCTATGCTGAGGGTTAACTGGCCTCGCCGGGCCTCCTGCCTGGCGGGTCATGTTTTCCTCGTCATGGGCCTACCGGGTTATTATCCCTCCATCAGAAAACTTGCTGCTGCACTGCTTCATACCTTCCTCTTGGGGTCTCACAACGAACGTGTTATTTCACGTCATCAAGCATAATTTTCCGGCGGCGTTGCCGGGGAGTGGAAGTACTTTGGTTCAGCAGTCTCCTAACTTCCCCTTCAACACGCCATAATTTTCTGGCGCCGTTGCCGGGGAGTTAGCAGGCTTCTGCAACGGGAGTCTCACGCTTCCAATCTCTTTACTTTGTTTTTGTCTTGCTTTGTTTACTTTTATTTTAACTTGTTTGCTTTTACTTATCAAAAACACAAAAAATTAGTTACTTGCATCTAGTTTATTTTCGACTTATCATGTCTAGCCCTACTCCTTTTACTATCATGTCACCTGAGGAAGAAATTTTCACTTTTAAGCAAGGGAGTGAGGAGAGCTTTAAAGATGCTTGGTCTAGAATTTACTAATCTTATGGGAGAACTGAACCTAAAATGACTCTAAAATGACTTTAAGCCTGCTCTTTACTAGCCTTTATTTTGGTCTTGTTCTCTGCTATAGATATGCCTTAGATGTTGTAGTAGGAGGGGATTTCCTTCGTTATGATGGGGATCAAGCTTTCAATGCAATAAAAAAGTTAATGTGTTCATCTACCTCCTCAACTAGTAAAATAGATTCAGCTCTTAAGAACATATATGCAAGGATGAATACCCTTGAAACCGATATTTCTAGTTTAAAAGAGGTTTACACTCAGACTCTAGAATGTTTTCAAAAAGTGCCCGTGAATTTTGAACCTTCGGGGTGGATCCCCTCAGTGAAAGTTGCTATAAATGGTGAAACGTTCCATGCTCGCTGTGATATTATGTCTGAATTTTGCTTAATGCCCATGATTGTTTATGAATCTTTGAATCTTTGGGGACTTTCCAATGGTGGAGGCTGTATAACTTTGGCTGATAATACTATGAAGTTAACCATGGGAATCGCTGAAGGGGTATTTACGAAACTCCTAGGGATAACAATATCCATTGATTATCATGTCATTAAATGTGCAGGAGCAGGACAAATTACGCTTGGAAGATCACTGTTGAAACTTTTTGGAGCCACAATAGACATGGGTCAGGCCACTATGAGGTTTAGTTCCCCACCAAATTGTCATCTTGTATTTCCTAAGGATAAGAAAAAGGGTAAGAGGTCTAAACGTAGCAATGTTGATGCTTCTACACGTGGTAATACTTGATGCATGCTTTGTGCCTAGCTAAAAGGCGTTAAAGAAAAGCGCTTATGGGAGGCAACCAATTATTTTATTTCTGCAATTTTTCTTTTATTGAGTCAAGGAGGTTGTTTACTTCTGTAGCAACTCCTTTGTATCTTTACTTTCTCGCATTGTTGTGCCAAGAGTAGTCTCTAATGATAAGATGATGCTAGATTTTGATTGTTGCGCAGGAACAGATTTGTGCTGTTCACCGTATTAATTATCTAAAATCAATAGAATGTGATTTAAATCTGCAAATGTTGTGCGTAATCCTGATGTATGTACGCATCATTCATTAGTTCAAAGTTTTTCAATCTGAGCATCGTAAGTGCCTCGAAAAAATTCGTCTTTGCGGACTATTCTGTTTTAGACAGATTATGTCTTTTATTTTGCATTCTCTCTTTTACTAGTGCTGGGTGGAATTCTTTTTGGGTGGAAGAGCTTCACATAACATCAGTGGCAGTAGCTAATGTTCAAAGTAACGGTCATATTGCGCCTTTACAGAACATGTGAGTTTTTTATTGTGCACTAACCCTCTAATGAGATTTAATTTGAGTTTGGTGTGCGAAAGTTTTCAAGGGTCAAGAGAGAAGAGTGATATAATAGGATGGAGAAGAGTGAAGAGCTCAAGCTTGGGGAGGCTCCCATGGATCTCCCCAGCATATTTCAAGAAGACTCAAGCGTCTAAGTTTGGGGATGCCTTGGGCATCCCCTTCTTCATCGTCAAAATTATCAGGTCATCTCTAGTGAAACTATATTTTAATTCTTTCACATCATATGTGCTATTCTTGGAGCGTCTGTGTGTTTTTATTTTCAGTATGTTATTTTTATTTTGTGATCAACTTGATTGGATCCTAACATTCTTGATTGGAGAGAGACACGCTCCGCTTTTTCATGAGAATACTCCTATTCTTCACTTATATTTGTTGAGTATTCATATCTAGCGCTCTTCAAGCTTTTAGCTCTTGTTTTCATGTATCTCTTGTCAGAGCTATTAGTTCTTTTAAAGAAAGTACTCTCTTACTTCACTTATACTTGTTTGGATAGTTATTGAAATATGTTGATTGGTGATGCATCTAAAATGCATACATGAACTTTGCATTATTTTACTTATATTCCAGTCATATTTGCATCATATAAGGGTTATATCACTGTTTTATAATGATTTTGGGAATATTTGATATGTTTCCTATTTTATGGAATTAACCCTGCGCAGGCAGAAAACTCTAGTTTCTATATTTTAATGTTTCAGGGACCCAAACGACGTCCAAATGATCTGAAAATTTACGAGCATCAGTTTTTGGAAGGAACAAGATCTGGGAGCAAAGGAAACGAACAAGCGGAGGCCCGAGGCCCAAAAGGGGGTGGCCCACGCGGCCAGGTACAGGGGCCGCATGGGACCCACCATTTTGGCCCTCGAGGCTCCGTTTGATGGGGAATCATAACCCGGTATGCCCATGAAGAGCGAAGCGTAACCCGTCAGGCAGGAGGCCTGGCTAGGTTACCTCACACCCCACATGGGCTGGGTTACACTTGGGCCAGCAGGGTCATTCAGACCGGCCAGGGAGATGACCCGGCCAGAGGCAGACCCGGTTTCAGGAGTCAGACCCGGCCAGGAGGCAGACCCGGTTACAGGACAACCTGGCACCAGGAAGGGTCTCGAAAGATGCTATAGAAGGAAGATTCTGGAAGACCCGAAATCCTTGTACAAGTTGGAGACTCAAGACTTAGAGATCACGAAGGACCTAGACTAGGACTCTTATTTCGGATATAACCCAGTTTTTACCTTGTACGACTAGGAGACCTGGCCATCTATATAAGCAGGCTCCTAGGTCATAGATAGACAGATTCGAGAGAGAGAGGTCTCAAGCCTAAGAAGATAGACAAAATAGAGAGAGCTCCGGAGAGAGCTCCCATGCCGAGTCATGTAAACTCCGGCGACCCTCGCCATTGGCGCACCATGTAATCTGTTATCATATAATAAGTTATAGCAGGACGTAGGGATTCTTCACCGAGGGACCTGAACCTGGGTAAAAAATATCTTCTCCCCCGTAGAGCTAGACCAACTCCTGGACACCAGTTTCGCCTTACCCTACAACTCAAGTTACCCTATGGTAACATCTGCCGTGTTATCTACCCCACGACAGTTGGCGCCCACCGTGTGGCCTGCGTTCAAGTGTGTCCTCATCAAGGGAGAAGTTCTGCGAGGGATGGAGAATATTGCCGTCGGCTAGGTCATCTCGCTGGAAGAGTTAGAAGAGCCGGTATAGAGAAGTTGGAGAGCCGGCAATGGAGGATAAAATCAAGAAACAATCTCGCGGGACAAAAACTCGCCGACATCAATATGGAGAAAAAATAATACACCCGTGGGCCTACCGCTGCGCATCAGGAATCGCACGCGGCCGGCTCCCGCTTGGCGGATGAGCTCGCGCGTGGCCGATCGAGACACACGCGGCTGGGTTCCATCGGGACTCTAGGTTCCAAGTGTTGGCGGGTCATCCAAACGGCCCGCGCAAGGAAAGAAAAAGGCTGGTTGCCTTACAAGTGCAGCAGCTCGAAGCAATCGAAACAAGAATAAGAAAAGGCGACCGGTCTTGACACGCGTGTGCAGCAGCAGAAGGTGGAGAAAATCGGTCAAAGATGGTCCCGGGTCCCTTGCAACCTCGGCAGGAAAAAGTAGTATACGGGTTCATTACCAAGAGAGGCAAATCAGCGCAATCAATTACCTTCGCTTCCGGGTCCAAAAGAAAAGGAGAAAAAGGCTAGGTTTCTCACGCACGCAGCGGCTTCAAGGAAAGAAAATTCAAAGATGGAAAAAATCAAATTTTACTTGCTTGCTTGCTTTGGAAACCTCACGTGGAAGGAAAAACAAGAGCAGCTGCTTGTTTGGTGGTTATTACGCCGGGTTAGTCGGCAAAGGCGGCGTCGGCGCGTTATACTAGTATAAAGAATCAAAACCCCAACTAAGTATTACTTTGACTTGATACGGATCATTGGAGCAAGTTCCGAGGAGAAAGGAAAGTTGGAGCAGCTAGCCTGCTACCTCGTTCCCTAGCCAAGAAAAAAATCAAAGAAAGGAAGACCCAACGCTGCTTGGAGCTCAGCTCGTCAAGCACGGCGTCCATTGAAGCCGGGAGTTCCGTGCCGGATCGCGTTTATACGTACTACTCCGTATTAAGCATCCAACCAGGTCAGCTCAAAGTTCCAAGATTTGTTGAATGTACATTATGTCATCAAAAAGAAAAGAGAAGTTCATGAGGCTGCTATGCTGCACGTGCATAGTGCATAGTGCATAGTGCATGAGAAGAAAAAGAATCCATCAAGTGATGTGCGTGAGATTATTCATCGTCGCGCTCTCACATAGCGTTACCAACACAGGAGAAAAAACAAGCTAAGTCGCATTTATATTCAAATTTCATATTTTATTTATTCAGTCAATTAAGTCTTGCTCCTTTAAGTCAATCCCTGGAATTAAATATACTGTTTATAAGGAAATTACAAAGATCATTTAGAAGATTGCAGGTAACTTTTCAAAGTCGAGTTATTTATCGCTCGCAATGGGTTTATCAAAGTCGAGCTATCTATTGCTTGCAATGGATTTCTTAATAATAGGTTGCTATTAAAGTGCCATAGATGTGCTGCGGCTCAAATTGCCGGCTCATGCCTTATTCATTATTATCATCCTGCCTCAATTGCCGGTCTATACTTTATTCACTGTCATCAATCTAGCTCAATCGCCGGCTCATATCTTATTCATTATCCTCATCCGGCTTAATCGCCGGCCTATACATTATTTATTATCATCTTTCCAGATCTATCGCCGTATTCCGGCCTATTCATTATCATTATTCCGGCTCAATCGCCATACTCTGGCTTATACATCATCAACGCCAAGAGCGTGCCAGATATTTATCATTCAGAAGGGCGAATCCTAAAATCTGGGTCTCCCTATTATTCAGTCATCAATGGCTGGGTTGAAGACATGGATCTTACCATGAAACATCTCCCGGCTTCAGTTATCAATTGTTGGGTTGAAGACATGGATCTTACCATGAAACATCTCCCGGCTTCAATTATTAATTGTTGGGTTGAAGACATGGACCCTACCGGGGGAAAATCCATGAAACATCTCCCAGCTTCGACTATTTGCAAACCGTTAGCGTGCACAGGAGTGTTTCGCAACTTCGGTTAGCGTGCCCAAGAGTGCTTCGCAACATTGTAAATATTGGGTCTTGGGGGCTGATCGTTTGAATAGCGTAGTTACAAACTCAAGACCCGGCATATAAGCCACTTTGGTCATAGGGGCTGATTACCCTTGAAGGTATAGCTGCAATCTCATGACCCGGCCAATTTTAGAGCCACTATTATTCTTGGTTATCTAAACTTAAGCTCGATGTGAAACGCAATTATATGGCCTGATTGCGTGCCTGTAAATTCAATCAGTCATGAGGCCACTGGGACTTGACTGACCCTGTATTTAACAGAGAGGTCGCAACAGTGAAGATCCATGCGAAAGCCGGATTACAGTTTATAGAAACCAAAAGGGTCATCTAAACCAAAGGGATTTGCAGAACGACATATCACGTTCATCAAAAAGCAAACCCTCAGGGTGCACGTACACCATCAGTATAAATATTTCATAAGTTACTAATTTATTACAAGCCCATCGGGTTAAGTGATATTGCTTCTTGTACAGGAGAAAAAATATTTGCAGGTTTAATATATAACCCAGCGGCAGAAGCAGGGTCATCTTTATTGCTTTTCGCCAGGTCTGATCAGAGCTAAGATTTCAGAATTGGCCGATTTGCCGAGCAAAGATATAAATTACTTGCACTCGCCAGCTTATAAAGCGAGGCATCTTCAAGTTTGAAAAATTTCTTGCAAAGGATGAGGACTTCATGATCTTGTTTCCAGCGAAAGATGAAAATAAAGCTGGGTGCTACTATTGTTCCTGCGAGACAAAGCCATGCTAAAAAGCTGATCGCTAGTATCTATGCATACAAGGTAGTATGAAGCAAGCTCCAGGCTCAAGAGAAGAAAAAAATGTCCAATCCTGCTGGTCATGTGAACATGCGTGCATGTCATGCGTGCGGGAAAAACAAAGAGAGAGGAAAGATCTGTTGATCGGCTTCAAAAAAATTGTGTTAGCCCGGCTCAGCAATTATCAAGTGATTCAATCAAAAAGAGAAAAAAGAAGAACCGGGGGCTGGTAATATTTCTGCAAGTCAATCAAAGCTGTGATGGAGAAAAAAAAAATCTGATCGATGCATGGCCAGGACACAAGTCACGTACAAGAAACAACAAGCAAGCAGTCTGATCGGCAGGATTGATGCATGCATGTTCGTCCGATCCTAACAACAAAGGTCCAAGAAAAGAAAAAAAAGAATATATATTTTGTTGCCTAGTCACGTAATATGCATGCGTGCATGTCATGGGTGAGATAGAAGAAAAAGAAGAAGGAGAGCAACCGGGTTTCGAAAGGCTATGCGTATTGGCATGACCAGCTCGGCCTTGTTCCCAACACAGGCCGGCTTTGCTCAGTCTGGCCGGATGTCCAGACCTGGATTCGCCAGGGCCATAATCAATCTCCAGTTGTGCAAGTCACCGTATTTGAGACTGAAAGACAAGAGTTATACAGACTGAGTCCCAAGTTGTTGCAGGCGTAGGAACTGAAGCTGGGAGACTACAAGAGTTGAAATATTTCTAAGTGATACAAATATTGAAGAACGAGCTCCGAGCTGCTGCAGGCATACAACCCGGCGCTTGGGGGCTACAATACTTCAAATTTTACGAGGTTACATAAGGGAAAAGCGTAAGTCCCAGGTGGCTGTGGACAGCTAACCCGGCACTTGGGGGCTACTCAGTCTGAAGCTAAATTTTTTCGAAGTGATGAAGAAGTCCCAGGTTGCTGCAGGCACACAACCCGGCACTTGGGGGCTACAGTCTTTGAAGTTCACAATCTATTTTAGAGGTACAAGATGCAGAAGTCCCAGGTCGCTGCAGGCATGCAAACCGGCACTTGGGGGCTGCACGGTTCGAAGTTTTATATTCATTTATCAAGCACCAAGTTATCACGAGGTGATAAGCTCGGAGCTTGGGGGGCTACAGGTTATATACACGAGAAAAATCGAGGTTAATATTCTTGAGAACCGGTAAAGCTGGAGGTATTCGCGCTGGGTCTTCAAAATCCGGGTCTTGAAATACAGCCTCCTTGTGAGTAGGCTCCATCAAGTCCGGACCGCAGGAATCTGGAGCATCCTTCAGCACAGCCTCCGTATGAGTAGGCTCTATAAAAAACCGGGTCAGAGGACCCACAAAAGAAAATGTGGAAATATTCCTGGCAGTATTACGGGATATTCTTGAGATAAACCTGGAGGCATATGAACCCAGGAGGAAAAGGCCTGGTTATAAAATGGACCGCCAAAACGAGCTGGCCTAGCAAGTCTAACCCGGGTTTTATCCCTTTAAACAGTTATTTGTTTTATTTCAGGAGTTTAACCTGGATCATCGAGCTGGCGAGTTCACCTCAAACATGATGCTTAAGATCAAGATTACAAAGGAGAGCAAGCCAAGCCCATATCCAGATTAAACTTGGGGGCTACTGATGGGGGAATCATAACCCGGTATGCCCATGAAGAGCGAAGCGTAACCCGTCAGGCCGGAGGCCTGGCTAGGTTACCTCACACCCCACATGGGCTGGGTTACACCTGGGCCAGCAGGGTCATTCAGACCCGGCCAGGGAGATGACCCGGCCAGAGGCAGACCCGGCCAGGAGGCAGACCCGGTTTCAGGAGTCAGACCCGGCCAGGAGGCAGACCCGGTTTCAGGACAACCTGGCACCAGGAGGGGTCTCGAAAGATGCTATAGAAGGAAGATTCTGGAAGACCCGGAATCCTTGTACAAGTTGGAGACTCAAGACTTGGAGATCACGAAGGACCTAGACTAGGACTCTTATTTCGGGTATAACCCAGTTTTTACCTTGTACGACTAGGAGACCTGGCCATCTATATAAGCAGGCTCCTAGGTCATAGATAGACAGATTCGAGAGAGAGAGGTCTCAAGCCTAAGAAGATAGACAAAATAGAGAGAGCTCCGGAGAGAGCTCCCATGCCGAGTCATCTAAACTCCGGCGACCCTCGCCATTGGCGCACCATGTAATCTGTTATCATATAATGAGTTATAGCAAGACGTAGGGATCCTCCACCGAGGGGACCTGAACCTGGCACTAGTACAGAAAAGGCTATTAGTGGCGCACCAATTTGGTATTCTGTGGCGCACCCCCAGAAATGCTGGGTGCGCCACAGAATTCTCGCCACAAAAATTATTTCTGTGGCGCACCAGGCTTGGCGCGCCACAGAATTCTCACATTTCTGTGGCGCACCTGGTCTGGTGCGCCACAGAATTCTCAAAAAATTCAAAAAATTCAAAAAATGCAAAAAATATAAAAAGTTTCAAAAAAAATCCAGAAAATTCAGAATATGAAATAATATGAAAAATCCTAATTATTGGAATTATTTTCATATTTTTTGAATTTTTTGAACTGATACCTTCCCGCTAGGTCACCCATCCTCAAATTGCTCCAACCCTAGCACGCTTAACTTCTAAGTTCTATCCAGTCCAGCTACCCCTATGCTACTCAAGTCTTATTGATATATATATCATATGAACCCTCTTAAGTATTGTATGTGTATATGTGTGGTATGTGTTAGAAATGTGTGTTTTTAAATTTCAGATTTTTCAAAAACTTCTAAAGTTTCAAAAGGAGATTCAAAAGTTTCGAAAGATCCAAAAAAATTCAAAAAATTTAAAAAAACTCCAAAAAATTCAAAAAATCCTAAAAATTCAAAAAAGTCAAAACACTTCAAAAAAATCCAAAAAATTCAACAATCTTCTTTGTTATACATTTCTGCGTCTTTTTTGGACTTTTTGATTTTTTTTAATTTTTTTCTTTCTTTTTGATTTTGCTGCAAAAAATCGTCTGTTTGAAATAACTTTTTTTTCTTTCGGAATTTGAGGAATGTGTGAATTGCTGACCGGGTAAACCCGGTGGATTCGAACTCGGAATTTTCTCACGATTTTTTTGACATATTATTTGCGTTATTTCGACGTCGTATGCAAAAGTTATGGCCGTTACAAGATTTTTTTCCTGTTTGTTGCAGAAAAGGTCAAAATTCATATTTCAAAATTTCTATACCTACTAGACACTTATACATAACTACATGTCAAAGGATTTTATTTATTGAATTTTTTATCATTTTTCTTTAATTCCTGCAAGCCAAAAAAGGCGATCCACAGGGGGGGTGGGATTTGAAGAAAAAAATTCTGTGGCGCACCAAGTGTCACCTTTCTGTGGCGCACCTGGCAGGTGCGGCACAGAATGTCAACTTTCTGTGGCGCACGTGCCAGATGCGCCACAGAATTGTTTTTTTCAAATTTTAACCCGCCCCCCCCCCCAGATAACTTTCTGTGGCGCACCTGTCCATGTGCGCCACAGAAATGTGACTTTCTGTGGCGCACCAGGCTTGGTGCGCCACAGAATGTCTAATTTCTGTGGCGCATCTGGTTTAGTGCGCCACAGAAATGTGACTTTCTGTGGCGCACTAAACCACATGCGCCACAAAAAATAATTCTGTGGCGCACCAATTAAGGGTGCGCCACAGAGTGCCAACCTACCTATATAGGGTTTCCCTACTAGTGTGGGTAAAAAATATCTTCTCCCCCGTAGAGCTAGACCAACTCCTGGACACCAGTTTCGCCTTGCTCTACAACTCAAGTTACCCTATGGTAACATCTGCCGTGTTATCTACCCCACGACACCGTTGCCGTCGATCTTTCCTCCACCGACTCCGTTTTGACCTAAAACCTCCTATAAAATAGTCCCCCGACGTTCTCTGGAAGGAGCGTCGAAGAAACACAGAAACACCGAAACAGAGACCTGGAGTTGCAGATTGGAGGGGGAAAACTCCGGCGGGGCGCTGCCGGCGTGGTCTCCATCTTCTCCAACGACTTCTCCACCGTCTCCATGATGAAGAGGGAGTAGTCCACCTCTGGACTATGGGTTTGTGGAAGTAACTTATGTATCTCTCTCTCTCTCTGAGCTTCACTACTTAGTACCGTATGAGCTGCTGAACATGATTACGGTCATCTATGTAATACCTTTGTGGTGGATCTTTTTATGAGTTAATATATGTTTGAGATTGCAATGGTTTTGTTTCAGTTATGAAAGTAGATGTATATTATGTACCCCGTTCTTATTTACTTGTTATGATCAAGCATGTTTATGAGAGCGTGTGAGGGGGAACGTGTGCATTAGTTGGAGTAACGGGGGTGGCTAGTGCAGTGAACGTGAGAGAAAGTTCTGCGATCCACTTGGGTGTTTTACCTTACTTTGTTGCCTCACTAGGGATAAAAAGAAATACCATGGTACCGGAGATGTGGGTGTGACCATTGCACTTCCTCCATGACTAGATCTAGCATGTTCTTATTTTAACTTCATGTCATGATACTTATTGCTATACTCTGAGTTATCTTAATTACTGAGGTGTAATGATTTAGTTCGCATCTTGGTGGAGTATAAGAGAGACTAATAACCAAAAGGTCTCTATGTTAGGACGTGATGCCCATATAATTATAACTTGTCATTAAACTGTTGTGTTGCAATCTCATATGTGATGGCCCTTCACGTAGTTACCCCACAACGGCGCTAGAAAAACAGTCTTGACGGCCCTTCGTGTGGTTACCTGCGTGAAAAGTAAATGGGTTAGGTTGAGACTCCTAGTGCAGAGTGTATGTAGTAGTGGAAGACAGTTTTCCCCACGAGGGTGACTCGAGGGTTTAATATCGAACTCTCGGGGAACCAGTATTTCAGGTGTTATCTCCTTATCCTTCTCTTGAGAACCTGCAACAAAATAAATTGTTTTGTGCCCTCAACCTCACCAAGTGGTTGTCAAGCACAAGGTGTGAGAATGATAATAAAATAAATATGCAAACAGTAGTAAATATGCAATGATGGAAAAATAAATATGCAAGGATGATGGTAGTAATGATAAATGATATTTTTGGGTTTTTTATGATGAATGCAAGATGTAAAAGTGTTTTTTGTATTTTTGGATTTAATAATGGCAGCAAACAAAAGTGGTGATAAAAGTGTTGGAAAGGTGTTTCTTATGATTAAAAATGGACCGGGGTTCATGGTTTCACAAATGCACTCTCTCTTGATAACGTGGTAGACAATGGAAAACTAAAATTAACATGTAAGATGGCAAGACATGGTTTGACAAGTTATTAATAATATGGGCATCACGTCCTAACATAGAGATCTCAAGTATAAGTTGTTCTCTCTCTTATGCTCCCCCAAGATGCGAACTAAATCATAACACCTTAGTAATTAAGATAAATCAGAGCATAGCAATAAGTTCAATGACATGAAGTTAAAATAAGAACATGCTAGATCTAGTCATGGAGGTAGTGGCCAAGGTCACATCCACTCTCCGGTAGCATGGTATTTTTGTTTATCCCTAGTGAGGCAACAAAGTAAGGTAGAAACCCAAGTGGATCGCAGAACTTTCTCTCACGTTCACTGCACCAGCCACCCCCCGTTACTCCAACTAATGCACACGTTCCCCCTCACATGCTCTCATAAACATGCTTGATCATGACAAGTAAATAAGAACGGGGAACATAATATGCATCTACTTTCATAACTGAAACAAAACCATTGCAATCTCAAACATGTATTAACTCATAATAAAGATCCACCACAAAGGAATTACATAGATGACCGTAATCATGTTCAGCAGCTCATACGGTACTAATTAGTGAAGCTCATAGAGAGGAGAGATACATAAGTTACTTCCACAAACCCATAGTCCAGGGGTGGACTACTCCCTCTTCATCATGGTGTCGGTGGAGATGTTGTTGGAGGGGAAGGAGACCACACCGGCAGCGCCCCGCCGGAGTTTTCCCCCTCCAATCTTCAGCTCCAGGTCTCTGTTTCGTGGTTTCTGTGTTTCGGCGGTGCTCTCTTTCGCGAAAGCCCTGGGGGGGTCTATATATAGTCGTTTTTAGGTCAAGACGAAGCTTCGGGAAGAAAGATCGACGGCAGCGGAGGCCCGAGGACCATTTTGGTGGGTCCCACACGGTCAGGGAATTTGGCCGCGTGGGCCCACCCCTTTCGGCCTTCTGGTCTCCGTTTCTTCGATTCCTTTGCGCCTACGTTTCGTTCCTTCCAAAAAAGTGATCCCCGTAAAATCTCGGGTCATTTGGACGGCGTTTGGGTCCCTGAAACATCAAAATATGCAAATATCATGGAATAACATGTAATAAAATGTAAAGTTCATGTATGCATTTTACATGCATCAACATCCCCAAGCTTAACCCATGCTCGTCCCGAGTATGAAGGTGATAAAACTAACATGGACTTTGCATTTTAATACTATCAATGGATATCAAAGGTGATTACTATTGCTACATAGAGTCAAATGATTCATTCTTCAAAGGAATAACAATATGCAAGATAAATTATGAAGTGATATCAAATACTCAATGTAAAGATGTTCAATGATAAATTCACAAAGTGTAACATAGAAGAAAGTACCATGGACCAAATGTATGCATAATGAAAAGTAAAAACATCCTATGGTGGTCATAGAGTACTTCTTATGAAAACTGAATATAAAAGGTGGACACTTTGGATAGATAAATAAGTAGAGATAAAGCATGAATAAGTTTCATCTAACTTCCAAACACTTCTACTTAAGTTCACTAGTACAGAACGACACATCGGAAATGGGCCAAAAACCCCTTCGGCAACGGAGAAAGGGTCCGTGTCCCCGCTTCCGATACTGATGTGAGGGCCCTCATCGGTAACGGAGGCAAAAAACCGTTTCCGATGAGGTCTCCATTTGGCAACGGTTGTGCGCAGACCTCCGTTGCTTTAGTTTTCCTACATCAGATACAGAGTTTTCCATCTACCCGTTTGCACTGAGATTTTCTCATATTTCGGTTATATGCCATAATACATGAAAGGCTGATTGCACAATGCACTAAAACGTTATTCAATTCATAACATAGAAAAAATGCCATCATTACATTGGTATACAATAATATCACCGTTTTTTACAATTTGACTACAATCATATCTATCACACATTGGCATAATGTAATATCACCTATTACACTTTGACTACAATCATGAACTCTAAACCTATAAGCAATTAACCTAACAAGATGGAAAGCTGGCTTAATTAAGCCAGCGTTCCATCTTTGACTTGGAGCTCACCTTCTATGAGCTCTCGGTCGTCGCTGTACCCACTCCAAGACCAGTATCCATGAAATTTCCTTGCCTTAAGGTTTCTGGTTCTCGGAATGATACATTGGTACTTTTGTGCAGTGTTGCCGAAATAAACTCCTGCGTGAAAGAAAAAAAACTATTAGCGAAATGTACAAAATACATCTGGATATTAAAAAATCTGTGGCTATTTTCCAGCAACTGCTTTGTTCGGTTGTCATTTTCGAAAAACTGCAAAGACGGCAAATATCCAGGAACTGCTCTGTTTGGTGGCAGACAGTTCGCATTCCTTCCTTCTCTTCTTCCTCGTTCCACCCAATCCCCCACCCGCCATGGACGACCGCAACAGAATAACAGAGACAACTACCGTCTGTACCCACGACACTGTTCTGGAGGTGGTGTACACGAACGAGGAGCATACCGTGGAGCGGATCCTCGACAAGTACAAGGAATGGCTAGCAGAGGAGAAGCATCGGTTCATCGGCCTTGACATCGAGTACACCCGTAATCGTCGGCACATGTCTGTCCTGCAACTCGCCATGCGCCAGCATGTCCTCGTGTTCCACTGGTGCAAGTCCAAGAAGAATTGTCCAGAGTTGGGCAAATTCTTTGAACACAAGAATATCACCTTCGCAAGCGTGGACATCACCAACGACCGCAAGGTGCTTTCTTCTGCCGGCTTCCACATTCCACCGGAGTACTACGTGGACATCCAACTCGTATACAAAATCAAGGGTGGAGACGAGAGGGACGGAATGGGTGATCTAGCGGCAGACCTCATCGACAAATCATACGCCAACATGAAGAAGGAGTTCCCATCCAACCAGCACGATTTTTGGGAGTGGATGCCGCTGCACAAAGTTAACCTCGACTACGCAGCAATAGATGGGTACGTGACCTACGAGTTGTATCGCAAGATCCTAAGCTTGAAGGACAGGCTACGTCCAACATGGCAGGAAATGCTCTGCCCTAGGTGCAAGAATGCCCTAGGTGAATTGCAATAGGCTTTGGATGTGGGTGTTTAACTAGTTTGTACAGTTGGTTCTTTAACAATAAGTGTTTGTAATTATCAGAACATGTATGTGTGAATTTGCACTAGGAATTTGTTTATGTGATGAAATGCTCATACGTAGAACCTAGTTCATCGGCATCACAGCCGGTCACAGAAAGATTTATACCTTTCACCCGGTGGGAGAGGAGGTGCAGGCCTCTGCCAGATGCGCTGAGATGCTACCAGCGCGCTGCGACGCAATCACCTCCTCCTCCTTCTCCTTCATCGACATCCACCTCCTCCTCCTTCTCCAGATCAGACACCACCTACAGATCCTCCACCACCTCCAGATCGGCCACTTCCTCCTCCAGATCGGCCACTTCCTCCTCCAGATGGGTTTCTGCTGGTAGATCCGCCGGAGGTGCTGCACCACCACCTCATGAATGACCTCCTCCACATCGGCCTGGCTCAGAAGAATCCGGGCATCACTGGAGGAGGAGGGCGTCAGATGGTGGCGCTGCCGCATCATTAGCGGACGCATGGTCGCCTCCAGATCGACCTTCCCTCACGAAGGGCTGCCGCTAGAACGGTGCTGCCGCGGCGGCTAGAGCCGCGGCCGCGATGGCCGGATCTAGAAGCACCGACAGAGGAAGCCATTAGAGAGAGTGAGGAGAGTTGAAAGCCACAGTGTGCGGCGGCTAGGGTTGGAAGAGAGACAAGTGAGAGAGTGATAATGAGACCGAGCCGGCAGTATATATAAGCGCCACATTGGCAACGGACATTTTATATAACCGTTTCCATTGATTTTACACCAGCGAGAGAGTAAACTTACTAACAGGTACTCTAAATTACATATGAACGCAGAGACCACTTAGCAGCTAGTGCTACTACATACGGACTTGATAATGAAGTAAACGATTACATATATGCTACTACTAGCTAATGCTACTACTAGCAGCTGCTGATGAAGACTCGGGCTCGTCGTCGCTGTACACGAGTGCGTCCCTCCGGCATAAGGTACCATCGAAGATCTTGATGAAGAACCCGTTGTCGCCGTCGAACTCGAAGCACAAAAAGTGCCCCTGCTCAAGCTTGTACGCTTGGGCGAATGACTTCCATCCCTGGCCGAGGTACAAATTCCCCCGGCACTCACGGCCGTCTTCACCGCCCAGCTGCCGTTCTCGCAGTCCTCCATCTTCAGACGCATGGTAGCTGCCACCATGCCTTGGAGCTTCTCTGCGAACGCCCTCGGGAGCCTCAGGCGGCTCTCGATGCCCTTATACAGGATAACCAAGAACTCGAAGCCGCGCAGCTCCGGGGACATGTCTTCAGAGGACGGTGAGGGCGACACCGACGGCATGGCATTGTGGCTGCGCCCCCTACCACGGCCGCGCCCTCGTCCACGGCCGCGCCCACGTCCACGGCCGCGACCGCTGATGGTACCTCTCGCCGGGGACATGTCTTCAGAGGACGGTGAGGGCGACACCGACGGCGTGGCATTGCCGCTGCGCCCCTACCACGGCCTCGCCCTCGTCCACGGCCGCGACCGCTGCTGGTACCTCTCGCCATGGATTTGGACGGAGGGGATCTGGCGAAGTTTGAATAACTATAGGCGATGGACTGGGGCTTCAAAGAGACCGCTGCTGGTACCTCTCGCCATTTATACTCGCGGGTCTGCTCCGCCCACCTCCCCATCTGCCCATTCGCTAGCCTCCACGTATCAACATTTTCAACGGTTGGAAAATTCTATCCGTTACCATAGAGGCAAATATTGGAAACGGACAATTTTATTAACCGTTGCCAATATAATAGGTGACGGAGATTGGAAAGGGTCCGTTGCCAATGTAGGCGGGCCTGGTCAGGTTTGTACGCACCGGCCGCGCGGAAAGCGCGATTCTCCGTCGCCTAACACCTGTCGTTTCCATAGAGGGGTATCCGATGTGTCGTTCTGTACTAGTGGTTAATGCTTGCAATGTGGTAGTCATTGGTGTGGAGCTCTCATTACCCCTATCATAGCATCTTGAATGATTAATGTTTAAAGTGAAAGCAAATATGAGTGGTGTGCTTGACAATGTATTGGTTGAATGTCTCATGTCCCTTGAATACAAGTACCTACACCATGTGTTACTCACTTTGGTCCACAAAGTAAATTCAAATAAAGGTCATTGCAAGTAATAATAGTATTATCAAGAACTGCACTGGGGTACCTCTTACCCCTTGACATGAACAAGCCCATGTCAAAACAACAAGACAAACAGACAATGAACAATCTCATCACTCTTTTATTTACTATGGGTATAGCTTTTTATTATGAGTTGCATCACTGAATGAACATTATGGTTATGCTGTAAATTTCCACCATGAATGATGCATGGCTTAGATTAGCGGCCCAGGCATTTCTCTAACCATTTATACAAACTCATTGAATTTACTAAGTATCCACATTCATTTCACCCATGATAGGCATCCATAAACAAAAGTACATGACATCAACTAAATATAAATAAGTGCAATGTTGAAAGCTTGCCATGTGACAGCACATATGGGCTAACTCCCAACCAAAACAATTGTCAAGCCCACAACTTCATAATTTTAATCACAATGGTTCATGCTTATTAAATGCAATAAAAGTAAATTGTGCATCAAGTTCGTGAGAGCTTTTAACCAATTTTTCCCATGACAATCAATAACATAAGCATTTAAATTCAGAAATGTAGATAATACAATATAACATGATAAACATACTTGGAATAGCATAAAGCTAATAGGTAGATATTGTGGACTCACTGGAAAAACTTTGGTTGAAGGTGTTGGGAAACAAGTTTTTTACTTGTTGTAATTTTTGGGCTAGCAATAGGGAGAAAGTTGACCATCTAAATGCATGCATAAGTGTCCATAGAACTAATCAATCCATGTTAAACCAAGTAAAGTTAAAATTCAACATCTAAACATGGCAAAAGATAGCTCTTGACAACACACTTGCAAATTAACATTCATTCAAAGCACATGAATTATGCAACTATATGTATCTTTTAAAATCAACTCAAACATCCCTATCCCAATATATTTAATAGAATCCAACATAATTCAACCCAAACTTCCAGTAGCTCTCTCATATATAAATGATAGTGGTGGTCTTATTAACAAACCGAAATAACAAAAGCAAAAGAAAACAAACGCTCCAAGTTTATACGATAAAGTGCTTTGATCGAAAAACAGAAGTTAGACGTGTGCAAACCGAGAGTGTGTTGGTCCAGTGGGGTTGTCTTGACATCCCAAGCTTATGGTCTTCACCATCCTTGGATAGCTCTTGGTGCAGCTCCTCTAATCCCTGTGAAAAAACTTCAAAACACCGTTTCTCCCATTTCTTTTCCGTGTGGTGATATTAGTAGTGATAAACAAATAGGTTCCTTGCTGCATAAAATTCTTAGGCAAAAATTCATATGAATGTCCAGAGAGTATATAATGTTGTATGCCTACTCATAAACTCAATTGAATAAAAAAGATTCAAGCAAAAAGCTCAAAGAATGCATCAAACAATATCAAGACAGAATCTGTCCAGAAAAACAGCAGCAGCAAAACGCATTTTTCTACCCTACTTAAACTCGTCAGAAAATCTGAAACAAATCACGTATACAGAGGATGAAAAGATGAAGCTACAGTTCAAATTACAACTCAATCGGAGTTATAGATAAAAAATGAAAAATCAAACCGTGCACAGACTTCGTGCAGCCAGAAAACTCTCCGAAAATGAATAGCAACTTTTCAAACCCAAAATAGGTAAAACTTGGTTCTTTATTAAAAATCCCAGAAACAAAACAAACAAACTACTCTCTTGTTACAGCAAGAGGACCCAAAGAAAATCTCAAACAAAAACAACCGGGTTGCCTCCCGTAAAGCGCTTTCTTTATAGCCATATAGCTAGGCTTACTTACTTGATAATCAAAGGGATGAAGCTCATGAGGGAGCTTGAACCTTGGTGTGTCCCTCTTCCTTGGGAAGTGTTCCATGCTCTTCTTGTGTGGAAACTGAAACTTCACATTCCCTTCCTTTGAATCAATAATGGCACCTGTAGTACGAAGAAAAGGTCTTCCCAAAATAATAGGACTAGAGGTTTTATTCCCCATGTCCATGATTAGAAAATCAACAGGCACAAAAATCATGTGTAACTCTACCATAACATCACTTACTTTTCCTAGAACATGTCTAATGGAATCATCAGCAAGTGCAAGTTCAATAGAGCATTTTCAATATTTTTAAGTTCAGGACTTCATATAGTTCTTTAGATAAAATAGAGACACTAGATCCTAGATCTAAAATGGCATGGTGTGTCTCTTTTCAATGGTTACTAGTACCTTAGGGATCCAGATATCCCCAAGCTTAGGTGGTATCATAGCTTCTTGATTGTACCTAACAATCTTTTCTTTTAAGACATGATTAGCAATATAGGAACCAAAACCAGCTTGGTTAACATTAATGGAAGGATCACTTGCAAATTTTTGTAAGATAGAAATTAATTCATGCAAGCTACACTTCTCTAAATCAACAAATGGTTCCTTAACTTCACTAAGCATTTTAACTTTCTCAACTTTTTTCTCTTTTTTACCATAATAGTTTCCTTAGCAGGGAGTACTTCCCCACTTCTAGTCCTTTTCTCAACATGCATAGAATTGACCAGTTCGTTTCTATGCTGCCAAACTTTAAAAAGGGGATAATATTTCCTAAGGAATGCCTTTTCTAGTTCTCTCCAAGTTTTAACTTCAGCAAGGGGTAATGAATATATCCACTCTTTTGCCTCTCCATTTAGCGAAAAAGGGAATAATTTTGGCATCACAATATCAGGTTCCTTAAAGTCTTGCACAATACAAATGCCGATAAAATTATTAAGATGCTCAAGAACATCTTCCCATACTCTACCGCCAAATTGTTTCCTAGTTATCAAGTTTAACAAACTAGGACTAACTTCATAGCTCTCAGCAGTAATCTCAGGTGTGGTGATAGGCTTAGCAATAAATTGATCATTAGGAGTGTTTGTGTAGTAACACAATTTAGTTCTATCTCCCATTTTAACAAGTTTTTATATGTTTTTAATTTTTTATGCAAAACTGAAAGTAAAATGACACTAATGCAACTCGAAATAACAAATGCAACACAAAATGTAAAACTGAATATAAATATGCAAACCGAAATATAAAGATGATATGCAAGACAAGAACAAAACAAAATAAAATGATTGTAGGTAAAGATGGATAAGATGATGCTCACGTAGGTGCAAACCTCCCCAAGCTTAGGTTGTTACCCAAGTTGGTGATGAAGTTGACTTGATGTGAGTGATCCTTGGATAAACCTTTCAGCTATGGTTCCCCGGCAACGGCGCCAGAAAACGTCTTGATGGCCCTTCACGTAGTTACCCCACAACGGCGCCAGAAAAACGGTCTTGACGACCCTTCGTGTGGTTACCTGCGTGAAAAGTAAATGGGTTAGGTTGAGACTCCAAGTGCAGAGTGTATGTAGTAGTGGAAGACAGTTTTCCCCACGAGGGGTGACTCGAGGGTTTAATATCGAACTCTCGGGGAACCAGTATTTCAGGTATTATCTCCTTATCCTTCTCTTGAGAACCTGCAACAAAATAAATTGTTTTGTGCCCTCAACCTCACCAAGTGGTTGTCAAGCACAAGGTGTGAGAATGATAATAAAATAAATATGCAAACAGTAGTAAATATGCAATGATGGTAAAATAAATATGCAAGGATGATGGTAGTAATGATAAATGATATTTTGGGTTTTTTATGATGAATGCAAGATGTAAAAGTGTTTTTGTATTTTCGGATTTAATAATGGCAGCAAACAAAAGTGGTGATAAAAGTGTTGGAAAGGTGTTTCTTATGATTAAAAATGGATCGGGGTTCATGGTTTCACAAATGCACTCTCTCTTGATAACGTGGTAGACAATGGAACACTAAAATTAACATGTAAGATGGCAAGACATGGTTTGACAAGTTATTAATAATATGGGCATCACGTCCTAACATAGAGATCTCAAGTATAAGTTGTTCTCTCTCTTATGCTCCACCAAGATGCGAAGTTAAAATAAGATAAATCAGAGCATAGCAATAAGTTCAATGACATGAAGTTAAAATAAGAACATGCTAGATCTAGTCATGGAGGTAGTGGCCAAGGTCACATCCACTCTCCGGTAGCATGGTATTTTTGTTTATCCCTAGTGAGGCAACAAAGTAAGGTAGAAAACCCAAGTGGATCGCAGAACTTTCTCTCACGTTCACTGCACTAGACACCCCCCGTTACTCCAACTAATGCACACGTTCCCCCTCACATGCTCTCATAAACATGCTTGATCATGACAAGTAAATAAGAATGGGGTACATAATATGCATCTAATTTCATAACTGAAACAAAACCATTGCAATCTCAAACATGTATTAACTCATAATAAAGATCCACCACAAAGGAATTACATAGATGACCGTAATCATGTTCAGCAGCTCATACGGTACTAATTAGTGAAGCTCATAGAGAGGAGAGATACATAAGTTACTTCCAAAAACCCATAGTCCAGGGGTGGACTACTCCCTCTTCATCATGGTGTCGGTGGAGATGTTGTTGGAGGGGAAGGAGACCACACCGGCAGCGCCCTGCCGGAGTTTTCCCCCTCCAATCTTCAGCTCCAGGTCTCTGTTTCGTGGTTTCTGTGTTTCGGCGGCGCTCTCTTTCACGAAAGCCCTGGGGGGTCTATATATAGTCGTTTTTAGGTCAAGACGAAGCTTCGGGAAGAAAGATCGACGACAGCGGAGGCCCGAGGGCCATTTTGGTGGGTCCCACGCAGTCAGGGAATCTGGCCACGTGGGCCCACCCCTTTCGGCCTTCTGGTCTCCGTTTCTCCGATTCTTTTGCGCCTACGTTTCGTTCCTTCCAAAAAAGTGATCCCCGTAAAATCTCAGGTCATTTGGACGTCGTTTGGGTCCCTGAAACATCAAAATATAGAAAAAGGGGTTTTCTGACAGCGCAGGGTTAATTCCAGAAAAATGGGGAAGTTGTTAATTATCCCCAAAACTCAATATAAATCATGAATATAACCCATATATGATGCAAATATCATCGAATAACATGTAATAAAATGTAAAGTTCATGTATGCATTTTACATGCATCAATATGTCAACTCTAGTGTTCCATTGTCTACCACGTTATTAAAGAGAGAGTGCATTTGTGAAACCATGAACCCCGGTCCATTTTTAATCATAAGAAACACCTTTCCAACCACTTTTACCACTTTTCCATTTTCTGCCATTTAAAAATCCGAAAATACAAAAACACTTTTCCATCTTGCATTCATCATATAAAACCCAAAAATATCATTTATCATTGCTACCACCATCCTTGCATATTTATTTACCACCATTGCATATTTATCGCTTGTTTGCATTGCATATTATCTTGATATCATTCTCACACCTTGTGCTTGACAACCACTAGGTGAGGTTGAGGACCAAAACATTTACTTTGTTTTGTAGGTAACCAAAAGAAGGATAGGAAAGATAAATCTTCACTACTGATTCCCCGAGAGTTCGATATTAAACCCTCGAGTCACCCCTCGTGGGGAAAACACGTTTTCCACTTACTACACACTCTGCACTTGGAGTCTCAACCTAACCCATTTACTTTTCACGCAGATAACTACGTGAAGGGCTATCAAGAGTGCTTTCTGGCGCCGTTGTAGGGGAAGATACGAAGCCTGTTTTCTGGCGACGTTGCCGGGGAAGATACGAAGCTTCCTGTAGAATATTTTTCCCGTCAACTACACGCCATCAAGACTGTTTTCTGGCGCCGTTGCCGGGGAATCATTGCAGAAAGGTTTATCCAAGGGTCCCCTGCACTAGTTCTGTTTTCTAGCGCCGGTTTATCCAAGGATATCTCACCAAGTCAACTTCATCACCAACTTGTGCTAACACCTAAGCTTGGGGAGGTTGCACCTACGTGAGCATCATCTTATCCATCTTTACCTTCAAAGCAATTTATTTTGTTTTGTCATTGTCTTGCATATTTATTTTTAGTTTTGCATAAAAAATTAAAAAACACATAAAAACTTGCAATCATGGTTCTGGGAAACAAACAAGGAGTGAGTCCTCCATTGAATTCGGTCTCTAATTTTAAACAATATCATGGAGAAACATTAAAAGATGCTTGGGTAAGAATTAATAGGATGCACTATGAAGATCCTACACCTTGTGAAGATGAAAAGCTAAACCTTTACTTCTATTATGGAATAGACCCTTGGTACCAAAATGCTTTAGATGGGGCTACAGGGGGAAGTTTTGTGTTGTCAACACCTCCTTGTGCAGCCATGACACTTAGAAGAATCTTTGGTAGCTTTGTGGGTAGGAAGAAAAAGTTGGAGGACACCGCGGTAGCACTTGCATTATCCAAAGATAAATTTGAAACTAAGTTAGAGAAGCTACCAAGTAAAGAGGATTTTGAACAACTAGTATCTTATTCTGAAAACATTATTCCTAAGATAAACAATGAATTAGTTAATGTCATGCATAAACTAAGATTATGTGAGAAGGAATTTCTTGAAAAAGATGTTTACCTCAATAGAATTGAGGAAAAGCTGGTTTGTGTTAGTGATTCAATAAGAAAAGACTCATCATTTAAGCATGTGAAAGAAGTTCCTGTTAAGCAACAAGCTTGGGTTAAAAAAGAAAAAGAGTTGAGGAAGTTAAAATGCTTAGTGAAGTAAAGGATCCATTGCTTGACTTAGAGAATTGTAGCTTGCATGAATTAATATCTATCTTACAAAAATTTGCAAGTGATCCTTCTATTAATGTTAACCAAGCTGGTTTTGGTTCTTATATTGCTAATCATGTCTTAAAAGAAAAGATTGCTAGGTACAACCAAGAGGCTATGATACCACCTAAGCTTGGGGATGTATGGATTCCCAAAGTCCTAGTAACCATTGGAAAAGAGACACACCATGCTATACTTGATCTAGGATCTAGTGTCTCTGTTTTATCTAAAGAACTATATGAAGTACTTGAATTGAAAAATCTTGAAAAATGCTCTATTGAACTTGCACTTGCTGATGATTCCATTAAACATGCTTTAGGAAAAGTAAGTGATGTTATGGTAGAGTTACATATGACATTTGTGCCTGTTGATTTTCTAATCATGGATATGGGGAATAAAACCTCTAGTCCAATTATTCTTGGAAGACCTTTTCTTCGTACTACAGGTGCTATCATTGATTCAAAAGAAGGGAATGTGAAGTTTCAGTTTCCACACAAGAAGTGCATGGAACACTTCCCAAGGAAGAGGGACACCATCGTTCAAGCTCCCTCATGAGCTTCGTCCACAATAAACATCAAGTAAGAAGCCTAGCTATATGGCTATAAAGAAAGCGCTTTACGGGAGGCAACCCGGTTGTTTTTATTTGTGATTTTCTTTGTGTCCTCTTGCTGTAACAAGAGACTTAGTGTTTAGTTTAGTTTCTGGAATTTTTAATAAAGTGCCAAGTTTTACTCATTTTGGTGAAAAGTTGCTTATAGCGTTCGGAGATTTATTCCTGCACGAATCTGTGCACGGTATGATTTTTAATTCTTATTCTGTAACTCCGAATGAGCTCATATTTAAACTGTAGCAACTTTTCATCCTCTGTATGCATGAATTTTTCGGAATTTTCCGACAAAGTTAAGTAGGGTAGAAAAATACGTTTTGCTGCTGCTGTTTTTCTGGACAGATTCTGTCCCATTTTGTTTGATGCATGCTTAGAACTTTTAACTTGAATCTTTTTATCCAATTGAGTTTATGAGTAGGCATACAACATTATACTTTCTGGACATTCATATGAATTTTTGTCTAAGGATTATATGCAGCAAGAAATCTATTTGTTTATCACTACTAATGTGCCCCACAGAAAAAGAAATGGGAGAAACGGTGTTTTGAAGTTTTTTCACAGGGATTAGAGGAGATGCACCAAGAGCTATCCAAGGATGGTGAAGACCATAAGCTTGGGGATGTGAAGACAACCCCACTGGACCTACACACTCTCGGTTTGCACACGTCTAACTTCTGTTTTTCGATCGAAACACTTTATCGCATAAACTTGGAGCGTCTTTTTGTTTGTTTAGGTTTGATTTTTATTTTGTGAGACCACCACACTATCATTTATATATGAGAGAGCTACTGGAAATTTGGGTTGAATTATGTTGGATGCTATTATAAGATTGGGAAAAGGGATGTTGAGTTAATTTTAAAAGATACATATAATTGCATGATTCATGAGCTTGTTAATGAGTAATAATTTGCAATATTTTATCAAGAGCTATCTTTTATTCATGTTTTGATGCTAAATGTTATTTACCTTTTTTAACATGGATTAGTTAGTTCTATGGACACTCATGCATGCATTTAGATGGTCAACTTTCTCCCTCTTGCTAGCCCAAAAATTCCAACAAGCAAAAACTTGTTTCCAACACCTTCAACCAAAGTTTTTCCAGTGAGTCCACCATATCTACCTATTAGCTTTATGCTATTCCGAGTATGTTTATCATGATATTTGTGTTATCTATACCTCTGAATGAAAATGCTTATGTTGTTGATTGTTGTGGGAAAAGTTGGTTATAGAGCTCTCTCGAACTTGATGCACACTTTACTTTCATTGCATAAATAAAATATGACCCATTGTGATTAAAATTATGATGTTGTGGCTTGACAAATGTCTTTGGTTGAGAGTTAGCTCATATGTGCTGTCACATGGCAAGCTTTCAACATTGCACTTCATCTCATTTAGTTGATATCATGTACTTTTGTTTATGGATGCTTACCATGGGTGAAATAAATGTGGAAATGAAGTGAGTTTAAATGAGTTTGTATAAATGGTTAGAGAGACGCCTGGGCCGCTAATCTAAGCCATGCATCATTCATGGTGGAAATTTACTTACATGCTATGGTGAACCTTCTGTGATACACCTTACAATAAAAAGCTATCTAATGGTAAATAAAAAGGGTGTTGAGATTGTTCATTGTGTTTGTTTGTCTTGTCATTTTGATATGGGCTTGTTCCATATCCTGGGACAAGAGGTACCCCAGTTGACGCTCTTAATGATACTATTATTACTTACAATGATATTTAACTTGAACTTGCTTTGTTTTCCAAGTTGAGTAACACATGGAGTAGGTACTTGTATTCAAGGGGCATGAGACTTTCAACCTGTACTTTGTCAAGCACACTACTCATATTGCTTTCACTTTAAACTTAATCATTCAAGATGCTATGATAGGGGAATGAGAGCTTGACACCAAGGATTACCATATTACAATCATTGACTTAAGTAGAGAAGTTCAGAAGTTAGATGAAATTTATTCATGCTTTACCTCTACTCATATATATATCTTTCCAAAGTGTCCACCTTTTATATTCAGATTTTCATCAATACTCTATGACCATTGTAGGATGTTCTTACTTATTATTATGCATACATGTGGTCCATAGTACTTCTTCTCTTATGTTACACTTTGTGAATTATCATTGAACATCCTTGCATTGAATACTTGATATCACTTCATAAACTATCTTGCATATTGCTACTCCTTTTAAGAATGAATCATTTGACTCTATGTAGCAATAGTAATCATCTTTGATATCCATTGATAGTATTAAATTGCAAAGTCCATGTTAGTTTTATCACCTTCATACTCGAGGACGAGTATAGGTTAAGCTTGGGGATGTTGATGCATGTAAAATGCATACATGAACTTTGCATTATTTTACTTATATTCCAGTCATATTTGCATCATATAAGGGTTATATCACTGTTTTATAATGATTTTGGGAATATTTGATATGTTTCCTATTTTTATGGAATTAACCCTGCGCAGGCAGAAAACCCTATTTCTATATTTTAATGTTTCAGGGACCCAAACGACGTCCAAATGACCTGGAAATTTACGAGCATCAGTTTTTGGAAGGAACAAGACTGGGAGCGAAGGAAGCAACAAGCGGAGGCCCGAGGGCCAAAAGGGGTGGCCCACGCGGCCAGTACCTGGCCGCGTGGGACCCCCTTTTGGCCTCGAGCTCCGTTGCCGTCGATCTTTCCTCCACCGACTCCGTTTTGACCTAAAACCCTATAAAAATAGTCCCCCGACGTTCTCTGGAAGGAGCGCCGCAGAAACACAGAAACACCGAAACAGAGACCTGGAGTTGCAGATTGGAGGGGGAAAACTCCGGCGGGGCGCTGCCGGCGTGGTCTCCATCTTCTCCAACGACTTCTCCACCGTCTCCATGATGAAGAGGGAGTAGTCCACCTCTGGACTATGGGTTTGTGGAAGTAACTTATGTATCTCTCTCTCTTGAGCTTCACTAATTAGTACCGTATGAGCTGCTGAACATGATTACGGTCATCTATGTAATACCTTTGTGGTGGATCTTTTTATGAGTTAATATATGTTTGAGATTGCAATGGTTTTGTTTCAGTTATGAAAGTAGATGCATATTATGTACCCCGTTCTTATTTACTTGTTATGATCAAGCATGTTTATGAGAGCGTGTGAGGGGGAACGTGTGCATTAGTTGGAGTAACGGGGGGTGGCTAGTGCAGTGAACGTGAGAGAAAGTTCTGCGATCCACTTGGGTGTTTTACCTTACTTTGTTGCCTCACTAGGGATAAAAAGAAATACCATGCTACCGGAGATGTGGGTGTGACCATTGCCACTTCCTCCATGACTAGATCTAGCATGTTCTTATTTTAACTTCATGTCATGATACTTATTGCTATACTCTGAGTTATCTTAATTACTGAGGTGTTATGATTTAGTTCGCATCTTGGTGGAGTATAAGAGAGACTAATAACCAAAAGGTCTCTATGTTAGGACGTGATGCCCATATAATTATAACTTGTCATTAAACTGTTGTGTTGCAATCTCATATGTCAACTCTAGTGTTCCATTGTCTACCACTTTATTAAAGAGAGAGTGCATTTGTGAAACCATGAACCCCGGTCCATTTTTAATCATAAGAAACACCTTTCCAACCACTTTTACCACTTTTCCATTTTCTGCCATTTAAAAATCCGAAAATACAAAAACACTTTTACATCTTGCATTCATCATATAAAACCCAAAAATATCATTTATCATTGCTACCACCATCCTTGCATATTTATTTACCACCATTGCATATTTATTTCTTGTTTGCATTGCATATTATCTTGATATCATTCTCACACCTTGTGCTTGACAACCACTAGGTGAGGTTGAGGACCAAAACATTTACTTTGTTTTGTAGGTAACCAAAAGAAGGATAGGAAAGATAAATCTTCACTACTGATTCCCCGAGAGTTCGATATTAAACCCTCGAGTCACCCCTCGTGGGGAAAACACGTCTTCCACTTACTACACACTCTGCACTTGGAGTCTCAACCTAACCCATTTACTTTTCACGCAGGTAACTACATGAAGAGCCAAGCTTCCTGCAGAATATTTTTCCCGTCAACTACACGCCATCAATTGGTGTTTGGTTGGAACAGAAAATGTTGCATGTGGTAAATGGTATAATGGAAAAGACTTGCATACTCTTGTAGATCACTAATTTGGATAATTTGATACTTGTCAATTGTTTTGAGTTAACAAGTAGGTCATGATTAAATTTTTGCATCATGTAAGTTAAGCCCATTAGTGAAGAACTACCGTAAAGCTTGTTAAAATTTGGTTTGCATGGGTGGTATCTCTAAGGTCTAGATATTTTCTAATAAAAGGGTTTGGTTAACAAGGAAGACGGTATGAAGTCTTATAATGCTTGCAATATGTTGGTCATATAAAACTTGGTGTACCGGTTGATATTCTTGTTTGCTTACATAACCTTGCTAGCCTAAACTCCGTACTGAGAGGGAATGCTTCTCGTGCATCCAAATCCTTGAGCCAAAATCCATGCCATTTGTGTCCACCATAACTATTTATATGTGGTATTTCCTTGCCACTCCAAGTAAATATTTCATGTGCTACCTTTAAACTATTCAAAATTGTTACTACTCCTTTTTGTGTCAATGTTTACCAAGCTCATGAGGACGTGGTGGATGTCTTTATGTCACTTGTCAGGCAGACTTTACCATCAGACTAGCGGCATATACATCCGCTTATCTATTAATTTTACAAAAAGAGCTGACAACAGGGTGCCCAGTCCCAATTAATTACAACTTTAATCGCTTAATTCTCTTCACATTTTTGCCCTGATTTATCAGTCAAGCAATAATACTAGCGAAATATCTGCATGTGTAAACAAAAGAGAAAAGAGGAATGATCTGCCTTGCTGGTAGAAATAACGTCCTTCATGGGAGCCACTCTTAAAAGTCTGTTTGGCTGGGGTCATATTGTACTTTCCACTACTGATTCGTTGACCAATTAACATACACCTCCCAAAACTTAATTTTTACTCTCTATATGATTTCAAAAACCTAAAAAGCTCTAGCACATGATTTAATCCCTGCTTCCCACTGCGAAAGGCCTTTCTTTTACTTTTATGTTGAGTCAGTTTTCCTACTTCTTTCTATCTTCCACACGCAAACACTAGTATCAACTTTGGTACAACATTTGTTATATGCTACATATTGGACTTATTATATTGCTTTGTGTTGACAATATCCATGAGATAAATATGTTGAAAGTTGAAGCAAATGCTGAAACTTAAATCTTCCTTTCTGTTGGTTAAATACCTTTTATTAGAATCTATTGCTTTATGAGTTAACACTTATGTAAACCTGTGGATGCATTGTCTCCAAAGTACTATTCATGAAAAGTTTAGCTTGTATGATTCAGTGTTTACTCATTATCTATTTGGTAGCAAATTATAGACCATTGACTTGGATCACTTCATTCACTTACATGTGCCTTACAATACTATTTGATCAAGATTATGATGGTAGCATGTCACTTCAAAAATTATTTTGTTTTATCGTTTACCTACTCGAGGACGAGTAGGAACTAAGCTTGGGGATGCTGATACGTCTCAAACGTATCCATGTTGATATTATACCAACTGTTACATGTTTTGCATCCACTTCATATCATTTTTATACATTTTTGGTACTAACCTATTAACAAGATGCCACAGTGCCAGTTCTGTTTTCTGCTGCTTTTGTATTCAAGCTGTTCTGGAAATATTCTCGGAATTGGACGAAAATCAATGGAGGTCCCTATTTCACCGACACGTACACGGAGTCCAAATGGGAGACGGAGGAGCGCCAGGAGGCAGCCACACAAGGGCTCGGCGCGGCCCCACCTCCTGCCGCGCCGAGGGTGCGTGTGGGCCCCTCGGGTGCCCTCAGCCGCCGCCCTTTCGCCTATTTATTCCCCCCGACGCGAAAACCCTAAATACCCGAGTCATATTCCACGAAAAGTTTCAGAGTCGCCGCCGTCGTCAACCCTAGCTCGGGAGGGTTCTGAAGCTCTTCCCGGCACCCTGCCGGAGAGGGGAATCATCACCGGAGGGCTCTACATCGCCATGCCTGCCTCCGGAATGATGCGTGAGTAGTTCATCCTTGGACTACGGGTCCATAGCAGTAGCTAGATGGTTGTCTCTCCACTTTATGCTATCATATTTAGATCTTGTGAGCTGCCTAACATGGTCAAGATCATCTTATTGTAATGCTACATGTTGTGTTTGCTGGGATCCGATGAATATTGAATACTATGATCAAGTTGATTATTAATCTATGTTACATGTTATTTATGATCTTGCATGCTTTCCGTTACTAGTAGATGTTTTGGCCAAGTAGATGCTTGTAACTCCAAGAGTGAGTATTTATGCTAAATAGTGGGTTCAGTCTTCAGTAATCTGGGCGAGTGACAGCAACGTCTAAGGTTGTGGATGTGTTGTTGCCACTAGGGATAACAGAGCAATGCTATGTCTGCGGTGACCCAGCACACCACTGCATATTGTAGTGTACAAGTCGTTGACATAACACCCACGGAAGGACTAATCCGTAAATATTACATCACTCTGAGTAGTACAACAGAAACATTGCGGGTCCACTTTATTACACACTGTTAAAGATTACAAGCCAGAAATGCATAAAAACATCGACGTCTTCCTCTGACATGGGAGGAATGTCTATTATTGTGATGTTGACAGGAGTCAACCTACAAGCGATAGAAAACAGCAAACTAAGAACCATCTAGGCTCAGCCGCTAAGTAGTACTAGTCTAGTCTGACTCGGCCAGGTTCCTACTATGATAACTTCAAGATTCCACCTCCTCCTCGTCGGCGTCGTCGGCTCCGTAGGCGATGATGTAGTCGACGCCTTCTACTCCTCCGGACAGATCAGGTGCTTCAAAATACACCTCGTCGGCATGGTATGCTCCAAAGTCGTCTTCAGCGATCTCATCAGAGTCTAAGCAGAGATCAACGGAGGAAAATGGTGAGCAACACTAGCGTTACCCAGCAAGTTCAAATAATAGATGATAAAGTGTATGATGCACTATCTACCATCCTGACCAAAAAGTCATGGATGATTATGCAAGTTTTGTAAAACATTTTTAGGAAAAGGTCCATTTTATTTTTAGAAAACTATGCCCCCAGCCTCCACGGGTTTATAGTCATCACTTGGGATGCCTTTCCCGCTGCGGTCTGTAGTCCCCTCCTGGAACAAGGATGTGACAGTCACAATTTCTTTGTTTAACTCTGCAGAGCTGCACCACTTTACCCAACAGCAACCTGGCTCCTTTTGCTCTCTCAGCACACCATGTGTGCTATAGCCAGAACTCAGGGCAACAAGTCATGTGGAGTCGCTTCCCTGCACAACGCATATCCGCCCATTTGTGACGCGGCTGGTAACTACGACCATTAGCCCGCCACCCCTCCCGAGCTTCTATTCCAGTCACTCCGTCGAGTGGGAAGGTCACGCGCTTCCACGCAGTTGGCCGCCGCAACGGACGCAACCAGGTAATAGCCTGCCGAGGATATGCGAACAAAGGAAGAAACCTCTGACGAGCCCATCCATAGTGAATCTGTTGGCTGATGCTTCGATACGGCGCTAGGATCACTGGGCCATGGGTTATTAATCCTAGGTATATACTTTCCCTACAATGGAACCTCCACCACAACATCAATCCGTGGTTCCACTGCCAGCCAACCATATATATAGCATTTCACATCATTCGAAAATAGGTTTTTCTTTTTCATGCAATGATAAACCATAGTACTTTGTAATTAATTTGATAAAATTAATCAAGTAGGACATGCAAGTTGGAACTTGCCTTGAGACTGACAGGTAATGCAGTCTAAAGCTTCCGACGAATTGGGACCTTCGTGTTCTGAAAATCAATGTCATTGTCTGTATGATACAATGTTGAAAAACCAAATACATGCCAATATGCATATAATGAGATGATTTTTATTCTTTCCCAAATTCCCCAGAGTTTTGTTCAGGATTTCTTTTTAAAATTTCTTTGATTTGAATTTTAATTAGGATGAGTAACATGACAGTCATAATGTAGTTCAAATAATACTTTGAACTTGATACATAATTTTCCCATATTATTTTCTTTTGAAAATAATTTAAAATATTTCAAAGTCATTTCCACTTAAGGATCATTTGAATTTTTGCTATAAGAAATAGTTTTCAATAAATCAAGTAGATATTTTATTTGGATTACTTATTTTTTTCTGATATCTGTAGATATTTTTAAATTATTTTTAGGATTTTATTTGAATTTATAGCAAGTTTTGAAATTTGGAAGAATTTTGTAAGTTTAAATTTTTTACAAATAGGTCCCTGGTCAACACTGGTTCAACCGAACCAGTCCACTCTTTTCTCTCTCTCACCTCTCACTCGCACGAGCACGAGCCCGTGCTCGAGCTCCTCTGGCTCCCGTGTCGCCAGCGTGGCGCTGTCCTACTCCGGCCAGCTCCGGCCACCTCCGCCGCCGTGCGCTGGGGCAAAACACTCCCCTCGCTCCGCTCTTCCACCTCACCGGAGCGATTCGTCCCTCTCTTCCTCTCGTGGCCGCGCACAACCCAATCCCCTAGGGTTAGGGTTTCGGTGCCGGTGCTGTTTCCCTCCTTCTTCTCCTGCGTGCTCGCCATAGCTGGGCGCAGAGCTCCGCCCTCTGTGCCGCCGTGGCGTGGTGGTGCTGGTCCACGACCTCCATGTGCCCCCTCCAACGGTAGCGCGAGCACTGCCTCGCCGCCGTGGAGCTACGGCCATGGACGCACGGTAAGATTCTTTTCTTCCTCTCCTCTCCTTCTCCTTCTACCCCTACTCGATCTAGATGCTTCTGGACTTCGGATTAATTATATGTTCCTCTGTTGGTTAGGTTCTTGATGATCAGATGATGATTCTTGATGATTTACTCCTTTATGTGCACTGTCTACCTGTTGTGCACCAAGAATGAGGTGAATGGTGTAGATCTAGCATGTTTAGATCCATCCATTACCTCTGGATGTAATGTTGGGAGCATTTCTTGCTCACAGAAGATGAAATTTTCTTTAGAAAAATAACTCTGAGCTAGAACTTGTACTAAATGATCTAGCTGTGATGAATAAGTGTTATAAACCTGATTTAGGCAAGTTTTGCTTGCTGTGATACCTCCTTGTAGAGTTACACATCAGCTTGCTTGTTTAGAGAGGATTTTTTATGCTTTCCTGTGCTTCTTCCATGTGTAAGGATGTATATAGCTCAGTTAATCCAGCTCTGCTGGTTCACTGGCTTGTGTGCTTTGATAAAAACAGAATAAGAACAGATACTACACTGAAAATGGTTCCCTTGCTTTTGTAGATGCTCAATCAAATGCTAAAACACTCAACTGCACTCCCTTTCATCTCTCTGTCCTATTTCTTGCACATAACAGAAGTACTCTGCTTGCATATCATCTTCTATAGCACCACACCTTGCTGAGCAAGGTTCTGTTAAGAACAGATGCTAAATTCAGCACTCAAGCATGGTTCTGTCATTTACAGAACCTGCTAAATCACTCTCTGGCACATATGTTTAACAACCTTGGTGTAGAGCAATAAAGCTACGGAAGAATCTGATCTTGCTCCAAGGTTCAACCGTCTCTTCTGGACTGCACCTTGTGGTTCTACCTTCTCCTCCTTGTTGCTTGACTTCTCCTAAATTTTAATGGCTTGTGGTGGATGGACTAGGTAATCTCCATGTGTAGAGATGGGTTGTGCTTGTTCTTGTGGAAGAACAATGGATATGATGATCTGGATGTGATGATGGTTGTGCACTGTGTGTATTGTGGTTGCTGTGAATTTGTGTGTGCTGGTGGCTGCGGCTTGGGTCTATATTTATACAAATTTGGGCACTCCTGTGCTTGTGACACCAGGATAATTGGGCTGTGATGATTCACCTGCTTGCAGTGGCCCCTTCTACCTCGAGCTGCTCTATTTGACCATTCTTGCACTCCTTTTCACCTAGGAGATCAGCTCAGCTCTGCTGCTGCGCAGTTCATCACCCCATGGTGATAACTCTGAGTCATTCTTGACTCATTGATCCTATCTGATCCAGATATTTGTGTGGAAATGCTTGGCTGAGAATTGGGAATGCTAAAGATAGTCGGTTTGCTAATTAAACTCAAGTGTGTGGCCAATTAAGCTCATTGCTAGCTTAATGAGGGATTTAGGGTCCATTTGCCTAATTAATAGGCAAATGTGATACCATATTTGTGGGCTAAGTTTTATTTGTTTCCTGGTTTTAATTGTGGAGATGTGAATTTATGAGTTGCTTTGCTTAAATGATCATGAGATCAAAATGCTCAATTAGCACTTGTTGCCTTTGATGTTTGTTGCCTGAAGATGATTTCTGTTAAGTGCTATGCTTAAGCCTTTGCCCCTAATGTTGCCTTCAGTTTCAATGAGCATGATCAACAGATCAGTCCCTTTGTTGCCTCAGGATTTTATTTGCATTCTCCACACTAGTCTAACCAAACCATAGTTTTGGTTAGGCTAAAAACCAGGTTTCATACAACAACATGCCAGCACCAAATGGTGTTGGCAACATTTTAATCATAACCCCCATTTCTTCTTGTATGTGTTGTTTGTTTTGCAGGTGAGAAGATGAAAAAGACATGAAGACTTTAGTTTAGGATTTTTAGTACTGTTTTTGTAATCTGTCAAGTGTTGAAAATTATTTGTAATGAGGTCTTGTAAATTATTTGTGTTGATCATTTGTATCATTTGTATCCAAATGTTTCCCAAACATTTGAGTTGAAATTTTTGTAATACTTGTATATATATTTCTTTTAGAGATTCTTTTGGAAATATTTGTGTATGAAATTGTGATGTAGATGAAATAGAATGAATAATTGTGAAGTGGATGAAATAGAATGAATTTATTATTTGAAATGATGTCCTCACAATTCTTGTGATTTATGTCTTGTTGTAATTGTGATATGTGTGTATAGAAAGAATTAGGAAAGAATAGAATTGTTTTAAACTTTAAGATTATTTCAAATTTCCTTTTGAAATCAAATGAAATCAATGAAATCAAGATTGTGTTGGAGAAGTACTAAAGGTTTTGAAAATATGTCGTAGGGTTTATCGACTCCTCTCGACTATCTGTCAATATCTGACTAGAACATCGACACTCGTCTGGAATCAACCCTCGAGTCATTTTAACACAAAAGCGCGAAAATTTTCCAGTTTTCACCAAAAGATGCATGAATGCACAAATGCAGTTCCTATTTCTACCCTCTCGAGTCTATAACTGCGGGGTATTACATCCTCTCCCCCTTAAACTAAACTTCGTCCCGAAGTTTCTTTTCTGGGGTACCTGAACAACTGTGGGTAATCTCGTCGCAAATCTTCTTCTTTTTCCCAAGTTGCTTCGCTCTGAGTGGTTCTTCCACTGAACTAAACAAAACTTGATTGCTCTATTCCTTAATCTTTTCCAATTCTCCCTCAGTATCTTCTCAGGCTGTTCCTCATATGATAGGTCTGGCTTTAAATTCAACTTTTCAAACTCAATTGGTCCTTCTGGTGGTTTCAAACACTTTTGAGTTGAGACACATGGAACACATTGTGAACTTGTGATAATATAGCAGGTAATTCCAATTCATAGGCTACTTCACCTTTCTGGCTTAAAATTCTGAATGGTCCTATGTATCTGGGACTCAACTTTCCTTTTACTCCAAATCTCTTACTCCTTTGGTAGGACTAACTCTTAGATATACCATATCTTGTACCTCTGGTTCCCACTGTCTTCTGGATAGATCAGCGTAACTCTTTGTCTACTCTGAGCTATTTTGAGACGATCTCTGATAATATCAACAATCTGTTGTTGTTCCTTTATATACTCAGGTGCAAATTCTTTGTTTTCACCTACTTCAAACCAACATATTGGAGATCTACACTTCCTCCCATATAGAGCTTCAAATGGTGCCATCTGAATACTACTTTGATAACTGTTGTTATAAGAAAATTCAGCTAATGCTAAGTGTTCATCCCATGATCCTCCAAAATCAAGAACACAAGCTCTCAACATGTCTTCTAGAATTTGATTTGTTCTTTCAGTCTGTCCACCTGTTTGGGGTGATATGCAGTACTGTACTTGTTAACCCAACTGCTTGTGAAGTGTTTCCAAAAGCTGAAGTGAATATGGATCCACGATCCGATACAATACTTTGTGGAACTCCATGCTTACTAACTCTTTTCACATATTGTACCAATTGTGCTGCGTGTCTTTCTGGTTAACAGCAAGAAATGGGCACTCTTTGTCAATCTATCCACTATTACCCATATAGAATCCTTATTTCTCCTTGTTTTGGGTAAACCTGTGATAAAATCCATACTGATCTCTTCCCATTTCCATTTGGGAATTGGTAATGGTTGTAACAATCCTGCGGGACTCTGATGTTCCGCTTTACTTGTCTACAAGTATGACATTCTGCAACATATCTGCAATCTCTCTTTTCATATTATTCCACCAAAATATCTTTTTCAAATCCATGTACATCTTGGTACTACCTGGATGTATAGAATATGGTGTCTCATGTGCTTCTTTCAAAATTATGCTCTTGATCTCTTGGATATCTGGAACACATATTCTACCATGATACCATAATGAATCAGTTTCTGGCTTCAAGTGAATTCAGATCTTCTACCTTCTTTAATCCTGCGGATTTCTTCAGCTATGAACTCATCTTCTCTTTGTCTGGAGAGAATATTTTCTTTCAACTCCATCTCTGTTTCTTCAACAACTTCCATAGCTGCAATACTATTCAACTCTGGACCTTCCCAGATTTCAATACCTTTTTATCTCATTCCTCAATTCTTGGGCATTCCTTCTTCCATCAAAGGATTACAATTAACTTGCGACTTAATGCATCTGCCACTACATTGGCTTTTCCTGGAGTATAGTTTATTGTCAAGTCATAATCCTTGATTAACTCTAACCATCTCTTCTGCCTCATATTCAGTTCCTTTTGTGTGAAGAAGTATTTCAAACTCTTATGATCCGTATAGTTCACACCTTTCTCCATAAAGAAAATGTCTCCATTGCTTTAAAGCATAAACTACTGCTGCTAACTCCAAATCATGTGTAGGATAGTTAAGTTCATGTGGCTTTAACTGCCTTGATCCGTAAGCAATTACCTTGCGATCTTGCATCAATACACAACCTAATCCATTTTTAGATGCATCACAATATACTGTGTAAACTTTTCCAGTTTCTGGTACTGCTAACACAGGTGCTGTTGTCTCCTTTGAGTTCTTGGAAACTTTGTTCACATTTCTCTGTCCATTCAAATGGAACATTCTTTCTGAGTAACTTTGTCATTGGCCCGGCTATCTTAGAAAATCCTTCAATAAATCTCCGATAATATCCGGCCATTCCCAAAAATCCTCTAATTTCCTTAGGGTTCTTGGGTGCTTCCCATTCCAATACTGCTTTTACTTTCTCCGGATTGACTGCAATCCCTTCTTTACTGATCACATGACCAAGAAATTCCACTTGATCCAACCAAACTCACACTTACTAAATTTGGCATATAACTGATGTTCCCTTAGTGTCTGTAACACAATACTTAAGTGTTGTGCATGATCTTCCTTGGTTTTGGAATAGACCAATATATCATCAATGAACACTATCACAAACTTGTCCAAGTATGGCATGAAAATCTTGTTCATCAAGTTCATGAATATTGCTGGTGCATTGGTTAAACCAAATGGTACTACTAAATACTCATGATGTCCATATCTTGACACAAATGCTGTTTTGGGAATATCCTCAGGTTTAATCTTTATCTGGTGGTATCCTGACCTCAAATCTATTTTAGAAAATACCCCTGCTCCTCTTACTTGATCAAACAAATCTTGTATCCTTGGCAACGGGTATTTATTCTTAATGGTCACACTATTCAGTTACGAAAATCTCCACACATTCTTCTTCCTCCATCTCTTTTATCCACAAATATTACTGGTGATCCCCAAGGTGATACACTTTCTCTTATAATCCTTTATCTTCCAACTCATCTAATTGCTCTTTGAGTTGTACCAATTCCTTGGGACCCATCTTGTATGGTGCTTGTGCAATAGGTGCTGTACCAGGAATCAAATCTATGGTGAACTCAATTTCACGATCCGGTGGCATCCCTGGTAACTCATCTGGAAAAACATCCTGAAATTCCTTAACCACTGGGATTTCTTCTATCTTAGCTTCCTTCATAGCATTCAACTGTAAATCTGCTCTTAACTGACTATGCTTATCCCCTTGGTATACTGTTCTCATACCTCCTGGTCCTCTCAAAGACACTGTCTTTTCTGCACAATCTATTTGAGCTCCATGATCAGATAACCAGTCCATCCCTAAGATGACTGCTATATCTTTCATGGGAATTACTAGCAAATCAGCGTCATAAACGCGATCACAGATCATAATTACTTGATCCATTTTGACTTGCGTTACTAACAATTTTCCCCCGGCCGACATGACCGTTATGGGTACTTCTAACGGCTGACATCTAATCCCATATGCATCCACAAATTGTTGCGAAATAAAAGATGTAGTAGCTCCAGTATCAAACAAAACTTTGCCAGGATGAGAAAGGATTTTGAGCGTACCGATCACCACGTTGTCGGTGTTGTTGACTTGCTCCAAACTGGTGCAATTCAGCCTTCCATATGGCTTCCCTTTGCCCTTATCTGCTGCATTCCTTCCAAATCCTCCATTCCTTGGCTTGAATCCTCCTCCACCTTGGTTATTTCCTCCACCAGTTCCTCGGCTTATCTGTTGATTCTGTTTATTTGGACAATCAGGCTTGATATGTCCAGCTTGTCCACATCCAAAACAGATGATTTTGGGCTTCTGACAATCCTTCATCAATGTCCTCTCATTCCACAGTTATTGCATATCAAATTGTTAACAGGATTGAAGCTTCGTGGAATAGGCTTCCTTCCTTCAGTTCTAAGCTTAGGCTTAAAACGTAGATTTGGTGGTTGCCTTTGGACTTGAAACTTCCTTGGTTCCATCCTTGCTTTCTTCCTTCTTTCTTCCTGAAGTAACTTATAATCATCCTCCAATGTTATTGCTGCATCTACCAACTCCTGAAACTCCTTTGGTTTGTCAACCTTAACTGCATCTTCATAAAAGGACTCAGACCCTTCATGAATCTCTTCTTCCTTTTCTCCTCAGTGTCTACTTCATCCAATGCATACCTCGATAACATGTTGAACGCACTGACATAACGTCCAACAGGTAACTCATTCTGTCTCAGATTCTCAAACTCCCTCCTTTTAATTCCATAATACTTTCAGGAACATGTGCTTCCCTAAACCTCTTCTTAAACTCCTCCCAAGTTACAACATGATCAGCAGGTAGTGTTGCCACTATGGCTTCCCACCATGATGCTGCTGGTCCGGTAAGCAAATGAGTTGCATACCTAACCTTCTCCTCATCAGAACATCCACTGTGTTGAGCTTTCGTTCAGTATCTGCCACCCAATCTTCTGCGTCCATAGGTTCTGGAGCTCTTGCAAATGGTATGGGTCTAGCATTTTGGAAATCTGATAGAGTCACTCCTTTAAGTACTTCATCCCTTCCTCGTCCTGCCTGTATTTCCAGCAAATCTTGCAGAAATTTATTCTGCCTTTCCTGGTCTTGGCGCCTGCCTTCTTCCACCATCTGCATATACTGCATGAAACTTTGCTCCGTGATTGGCCTTGGTGGTTGTGGTATTCCTCCTGCATCTGCATCTTGCTTCTCCTTAAGTTCACGTTCTTGCCTCTGCACATCACTCTCCTCACCGATGTACGCCATTACCCTCTAGTCCTGTTACATCGAATCAGAACTCTCCATTACATTATGCATATGCACTTCGAGTCCTATTCCATGCACAAGTACTAGTCAAACAATGGAAAACAGAAAAATCCAAAGAACACAAAACTTTTCAAACATATACCATGTATTATACATGTAGGATTACAAACATGGGTACATAATAGTAACACACTCTAAAAGTGAGTAGGTCTCACTTATTGCTACCAGCGTCCTTACAATATACGTACAATACCCTATATTAACATATTACACAACTACTGCTTCACTCCGTCCTGCTCTTCTTCACTTTTCCGCATACTTCCCAGGCTTCCAGTGACAGTTACGCCTGGTCCTCCTGAGAATCCCGGGTAACTTCACATTAATGGTAGGCTGATATTCAGGGTCAGATGGGCTTGCTTCTAACGTCATATCCGTCATGGCGAAGTAACTATCAAGATACTTGTATGCCGCTGCTTCCCCATCGTAAACCTCCTCATCTCCATAACCCTCGCCTCCATCATCGTACCCAGTTGGTACTGCCTCAAAGTTATTAAAATACCCTCGTGATTCGTCTCCCTTCTCCGTCTTCGGGTAGTACTTGGTCTCGTACGCATACTTCCATTCCTCATCTTCCTCCTCAGAATCTATTTTTATTGGCTTACTTGACTCACCAACTCTAGACTTCCTCCTAGGGGTATGACTAGTAACTTCCGGCTCTCCCGGATCTCCTGGAATTCTTATGGGATCACTCTGTGTACCCTGATAAGGTTCTTCATCCCAACCTGTGGCACTTGGTACTTCAGGTTCCCAACTCTGCCATCCCTTCTCTCATCAACTAAGACATAACCAGAGTGTGGTGGTGTATAGTCAGGATAAATTGGGGTATCGGGTTCTACTTCCTCCACATACCTAGTTGGTGTGGGTGGTGGATCAGTGTATCCCTTCTCTGCTTCATACCTCAGTATATCACACTTTTCCTGAATAACTTCAGGACTGGAGTACTGCTCTATCATGGCTTCTACCTCTCCGCTACTACTCCGAACGTCTTATGATACGCCCGAATCATCTTGAGACAACTGTCCATGAACTCAGCCACATCACGTGGATTAGTTTTCAGGAAAGCCTTATAATCCACTGGACCCTCAAGCCGGTAATTCGCACTCGGAATAGCGTTAAACGGTGTTTCCACCAACGCATAACTCTTGGATGTCCTTATCTCAGTAACTGCTCTGACAGCAGCAATCTGGAAAGCTACTTCCACATTCTTCGCTTCTCCAAAGGGCATTTTGAATCCCATCTTAAGTTCAGGTGGTAACTTGAGTGCTACACGGTACAGGGCTAAAATTGATCCGTCGTAAAAACTCATCACTTTCACTATCACCTTGGTTTTGATACCAAGAAAATAGATCAGTTGCTGAAGCATTTCCGCCCAGCTTCCCCGAAAAACACCCTTGCCCAACTCAGCATCTCTCACACGAACCGACCTCCTGGGACCTCGTTTCTCCATCCTAGCTGTTATAGCCAAAAAGGATATCAGAATTGAAATGAAGTAATAATTGCATGATAATGCTATTCTCAAGTGAATATCAATCATAACAAATTAAAACTCAATTCATTCTAAGGCCTCGCACACCTACAGGTTTTTCCCTTTAATAGGTTTCCAACCTAAGGTCTAGCAATTGCTCTGATACCATCTGCGGTGACCCAGCACACCACTGCATATTGTAGTGTACAAGTCGTTGACATAACACCCACGGAAGGACTAATCCGTAAATATTACATCACTCAGAGTAGTACAACAGAAACATTGCGGGTCCACTTTATTACACACTGCTAAAGATTACAAGCCAGAAATGCATAAAAACATCGACGTCTTCCTCTGACATGGGAGGAATGTCTATTATTGCGATGTTGACAGGAGTCAACCTACAAGCGATAGAAAACAGCAAACTAAGAACCATCTTGGCTCAGCCGCTAAGTAGTACTAGTCTAGTCTGACTCGGCCAGGTTCCTACTATGATAACTTTAAGTCTCCACCTCCTCCTCGTCGGCGTCGTCGGCTCCGTAGGCGATGATGTAGTCGACGCCTTCTACTCCTCCAGACAGATCAGGTGCTTCAAAATACACCTCGTCGGCATGGTATGCTCCAAAGTCGTCTTCAGCGATCTCATCAGAGTCTAAGCAGAGATCAACGGAGGAAAAGGGTGAGCAACACTAGCGTTACCCAGCAAGTTCAAATAATAGATGATAAAGTGTATGATGCACTATCTACCATCCTGACCAAAAAGTCATGGATGATTATGCAAGTTTTGTAAAACATTTTTAGGAAAAGGTCCATTTTATTTTAGAAAACTATGCCCCCAGCCTCCACGGGTTTATAGTCATCACTTGGGATGCCTTTCCCGCTGCGGTCTGTAGTTCCCTCCTGGAACAAGGATGTGACAGTCACAATTTCTTTGTTTAACTCTGCAGAGCTGCACCACTTTACCCAACAGCAGCCTGGCTCCTTTTGCTCTCTCAGCACACCATGTGTGCTATAGCCAGAACTCAGGGCAACAAGTCATGTGGAGTCGCTTCCCGCACAACGCATATCCGCCCATTTGTGACGCGGCTGGTAACTAGACCATTAGCCCGCCACCCCTCCCGAGCTTCTATTCCAGTCACTCCGTCGAGTGGGAAGGTCACGCGCTTCCACGCAGTTGGCCGCCGCAACGGACGCAACCAGGTAATAGCCTGCCGAGGATATGCGAACGAAGGAAGAAACCTCTGACGAGCCCATCCATAGTGAATCTGTTGGCTGATGCTTCAATACGGCGCAAGGATCACTGGGCCATGGGTTATTAATCCTAGGTATATACTTTCCCGTACAATGGAACCTCCACCACAACATCAATCCGTGGTTCCACTGCCAGCCAACCATATATATAGCATTTCACATCATTCGAAAATAGGTTTTTCTTTTTCATGCAATGATAAACCATAGTACTTTGTAATTACTTTGATAAAATTAATCAAGTAGGACATGCAAGTTGGAACTTGCCTTGAGACTGACAGGTAATGCAGTCTAAAGCTTCCGACGAATTGGGACCTTCGTGTTCTGAAAATCAATATCATTGTCTGTATGAGACAATGTTGAAAAACCAAATACATGCCAATATGCATATAATGAGATGATTTTTATTCTTTCCCAAAATTCCCCAGAGTTTTGTTAAGGATTTCTTTTTAAAATTTCTTTGATTTGAATTTTATTAGGATGAGTAACATGACAGTCATAATGTAGTTCAAATAATACTTTGAACTTGATACATAATTTTCCCATATTATTTTCTTTTGAAAATAATTTGAAATATTTCAAAGTCATTTCCACTTAAGGATCATTTGAATTTTTGCTATAAGAAATAGTTTTCAATAAATCAAGTAGATATTTTATTTGGATTACTTATTTTCTTCTGATATCTGTAGATATTTTTAAATTATTTTTAGGATTTTATTTGAATTTATAGCAAGTTTTGAAATTTGGAAGAATTTGTAAGTTTAAATTTTACAAATAGGTCCCTGGTCAACACTGGTTCAACCGAACCAGTCCACTCTTTTCTCTCTCTCACCTCTCACTCGCACGAGCACGAGCCCGTGCTCGACCTCCTCTGGCTCGTGTCGCCGCGTGGCGCCGTCCTACTCCGGCCAGCTCCGCCACCTCCGCCGCCGTGCGTGGGGCAAAACACTCCCCTCGCTCCGCTCTTCCACCTCACCGGAGCGATTCGTCCCTCTCTTCCTCTCGTGGCCGCGCACAACCCAATCCCCTAGGGTTAGGGTTTCGGTGCCGTGCCGTTCCCTCTTCTTCTCCAGCGTGCTCGCCATGGCTGGGCGCAGAGCTCCGCCCTCTGTGCCGCCGTGGCGTGGTGGTGCTGGTCCACGACCTCCATGTGCCCCCTCCACGGTAGCGCGAGCACTGCCTCGCCGCCGTGGAGCTACGGCCATGGACGCACGGTAAGATTCTTTTCTTCCTCTCCTCTCCTTCTCCTTCTACCCTACTCGATCTAGATGCTTCTGGACTTCGGATTAATTATATGTTCCTCTGTTGGTTAGGTTCTTGATGATCAGATGATGATTCTTGATGATTTACTCCTTTATGTGCACTGTCTACCTGTTGTGCACCAAGAATGAGGTGAATGGTGTAGATCTAGCATGTTTAGATCCATCCATTACCTCTGGATGTAATGTTGGGAGCATTTCTTGCTCACAGAAGATGAAATTTTCTTTAGAAAAATAATTCTGAGCTAGAACTTGTACTAAATGATCTAGCTGTGATGAATAAGTGTTATAAACCTGATTTAGGCAAGTTTTGCTTGCTGTGATGCCTCCTTGTAGAGTTACACAGCAGCTTGCTTGTTTAGAGAGGATTTTTTATGCTTTCCTGTGCTTCTTCCATGTGTAAGGATGTATATAGCTCAGTTAATCCAGCTCTGCTGGTTCACTGGCTTGTGTGCTTTGATAAAAACAGAATAAGAACAGATACTACACTGAAAATGATTCCCTTGCTTTTGTAGATGCTCAATCAAATGCTAAAACACTCAACTGCACTCCCTTTCATCTCTCTGTCCTATTTCTTGCACATAACAGAAGTACTCTGCTTGCAAATCATCTTCTATAGCACACACCTTGCTGAGCAAGGTTCTGTTAAGAACAGATGCTAAATTCAGCACTCAAGCATGGTTCTGTCATTTACAGAACCTGCTAAATCACTCTCTAGCACATATGTTTAACAACCTTGGGTGTAGAGCAGATAAAGCTACGGAAGAATCTGATCTTGCTCCAAGGTTCAACCGTCTCTTCTGGACTGCACCTTGTGGTTCTACCTTCTCCTCCTTGTTGCTTGACTTCTCCTAAATTTTAATGGCTTGTGGTGGATGGACTAGGTAATCTCCATGTGTAGAGATGGGTTGTGCTTGTTCTTGTGGAAGAACAGATGGATATGATGATCTGGATGTTATGATGGTTGTGCACTGTGTGTATTGTGGTTGCTGTGAATTTGTGTGTGCTGGTGGCTGCGGCTTGGGTCTATATTTATACAAATTTGGGCACTCCTGTGCTTGTGACACCAGGATAATTGGGCTGTGATGATTCACCTGCTTGCAGTGGCCCCTTCTACCTCGAGCTGCTCTATTTGACCATTCTTGCACTCCTTTTCACCTAGGAGATCAGCTCAGCTCTGCTGCTGCGCAGTTCATCACCCCATGGTGATAACTCTGAGTCATTCTTGACTCATTGATCCTATCTGATCCAGATATTTGTGTGGAAATGCTTGGCTGAGAATTGGGAATGCTAAAGATAGTCGGTTTGCTAATTAAACTCAAGTGTGTGGCCAATTAAGCTCATTGCTAGCTTAATGAGGGATTTAGGGTCCATTTGCCTAATTAATAGGCAAATGTGATACCATATTTGTGGGCTAAGTTTTATTTGTTTCCTGGTTTTAATTGTGGAGATGTGAATTTATGAGTTGCTTTGCTTAAATGATCATGAGATCAAAATGCTCAATTAGCACTTGTTGCCTTTGATGTTTGTTGCCTGAAGATGATTTTGTTAAGTGCTATGCTTAAGCCTTTGCCCCTAATGTTGCCTTCAGTTTCAATGAGCATGATCAACAGATCAGTCCCTTTTGTTGCCTCAGGATTTTATTTGCATTCTCCACACTAGTCTAACCAAACCATAGTTTTGGTTAGGCTAAAAACCAGGTTTCATACAACAACATGCCAGCACCAAATGGTGTTGGCAACATTTTAATCATAACCCCCATTTCTTCTTGTATGTGTTGTTTGTTTTGCAGGTGAGAAGATGAAAAAGACATGAAGACTTTAGTTTAGGATTTTTAGTACTGTTTTTGTAATCTGTCAAGTGTTGAAAAATTATTTGTAATGAGGTCTTGTAAATTATTTGTGTTGATCATTTGTATCATTTGTATCCAAATGTTTCCCAAACATTTGAGTTCAAATTCTTGTAATACTTGTATATATATTTCTTTTAGAGATTCTTTTGGAAATATTTGTGTATGAAATTGTGATGTAGATGAAATAGAATGAATAATTGTGAAGTGGATGAAATAGAATGAATTTATTATTTGAAATGATGTCCTCACAATTCTTGTGATTTATGTCTTATTGTAATTGTGATATGTGTGTATAGAAAGAATTAGGAAAGAATAGAATTGTTTTAAACTTTAGATTATTTCAAATTTCCTTTTGAAATCAAATCAGATCAAATGAAATCAAAAGATTGTGTTGAATAAGTACTAGTAAAGGTTTTGAAAATATGTCGTAGGGTTTATCGACTCCTCTCGACTATCTGTCAATATCTGACTCCCAGACCCTCGACACTCGTCTGATATCGACCCTCGATACTTTTAGCACAAAAGCGCGAAAATTTTCCAGTTTTCACTAAAAGATGCATGAATGCACAAATGCAGTTCCTATTTCTACCCTCTCGAGTCCTATAACTGCGGGGTATTACAATGTCCACGGTCATATGTACTTGTTTACATTACGCACGTTACTTAATGCGATTATCCGTTGCTTGCAACTTAATACCAATGGGGAATACGGATGTCAACCTGAAGGTGGATTATTAGTCATAGATGCGGTTGGATAACGGTCTATGTATCTTGTCGTAACGCCTAATTAAATATCATGGTAGTCATCTTGTCATATATATGCATTGTCATGCGCTCAATATTTTATCAATTGCCCAGCTGTAATTTGTTTACCCAACATGTCGTTTATCTTTATGGAGAGACACCACTAGTAAACTGTGGACCCCGGTCCATTCTTTTATACTGATAAAACCACCAACTGCAAACAATTGTTCTCTTTTACTTTCTGCAATTAAACATTACTTTTCACACCATACGTTTAATCCTTTGTTACAGCAAGTCGGGAAGATTGACAACCTTCCTGTTTCGTTGGGGCAAAATAGTTTGATTATGTTGTGTGCAGGTTCCACGTCGGTCGCCGGATTCCCTGGTGTTGCGCCGTGCCATATTCCGCCACCAACAACCTTCTGAAGTGTTTCTACTCCTACTGGTTCGATAACCTTGATTTCATACTGAGGGAAAACTTGCTGCTGCACTGCTTCATACCTTCCTCTTGGGGTCTCCTAACGAACGTGTGATTTCACGTCATCAACAACCTGAAGTACCAACTGAGTAAGGTGTATTTTGATAGTTGGGAACGCAACCTCTCGAGAGTGTCAACCTAGCAAACTAGACTCGTTCATGAGATATGGAACAACAGTTCAGTGTCGGTCACACTGTGTCTTTGTCGTGTCCGGAGGTTAAACTTAAGTTCGGTTTGAAAGAATTAATGAACGACCTGGCCTCACTTAATAAACAATAAAATGATGCAGAAAATGTTACTTGAGATGACAAATGTGATAAGGCCAGTGGGCCTAGGAGTGGTGACAAATGTGATAAGCCTTGTGAGGCTAGAGGCCAGTGGGCCTAGCTGTGATAACATGAGTTGTTGTGTTACTTGGTACCAACTGGTACACTCGTTTACTCATCACAGGTAATCTCTTTGTGTGATTGCCGGTACACGATCCAACCCCACCTGGCTTGGACTCTGTACTGGTGATACACCTGTTGTCTGTTTATGCTATATTTTGCTTGTGATGGCATGCTATCTTTATGTTATCCTATTGGTCTACCTAGAGTAGACACTTGCCATGTTGTAGGATTTTATTTCCACTGGATATCTTGTTGCATGGTTGTTGGACTGTTCGTGTCAAGTGGTTTTATATTCTTGCGAGTACGTCATTGTACTCACGTTGGCTATTCAAATAGCCAGACTTTGGCGAGGATTCATCTTCCATCTCAGCAAGGATATGGAGCAAGAGTGTGCTAGGATCAGTAGCCCTGCCAGATGCCTGTGGAATGGAGCCGCTCCAAGCCGCTGCCTTAGTCGTCTTCCGCTGCCAGTTAAACTCTGTCCTGAGCCATGCTTGGCTTGATATTTTTGTCATGCCTTGATGGCCTTGTAAACCATTTGTAGCACTTCTTGTGCCTGATTGTGTAATGATTTTCATTATGTTGCACCGTCGTGACGTGCGGCCAGATATCTTGGGCTGGCGCACGGGGCGACTGCCTCTCTGGTGATATGTGCCAGGGAGGGGTGTCACAAGTACCGAGGTATTATGACTTCGTTACATACTTATGAATTTGCATTAAATTTCTCAGCGAAACACCTTTCTAGTGTAACAAACGTTTCCATGTGGTAGTTTATATTAGAATTACTAGCAAATGTGCCCATGCGTTGCAACGGGAGAGAAAAAAACCAACATTTAGAATATTAGCGTTATAGCGACTCAAACTTTTTTCCCAAAGTGGACCACCAAACCCATGTACGCCACCGAGCAAACACAGCAGGCGGGGGTTCGGAAACGGTTTCTTCCTCCTTCCCACCTGCTCTCTCGCTCCTGCCCCTGTTGAGAGTCGCCTTGACAGTTCCACCGCCGCCCCTCTTCCTCTTTCTTTCCGGCTGGTTCGCTCACCGGCAAGAGGATGGAATAGGTGGTTGGCTCAATCTGTACATAGTAGCTGTTACAGTAGATCTGTGGTTTGCCTTTATGGCGTTTGGGAGTAGGTCGTCGGATTCCATCGGCTGGATCTGGTGCGTCCTCTTCTTGATCCTCTCTGCTGCTCTGCTCCGGTGGGTGCAGTGGCGAGTGGAGGAGCTCGAGGGAGGCATCTCCGTCAATAAAGCCGTCTTCCCCTCTATGTGCCTGATGCGGTTGCCAGCGAGCGGCGGCAGCATCGGGGCGACCTGCCTTGGTGGCATGCTCCCATGGTGGGAGCTGCTTCAGGGGCAAGAAGCTCAAGGCAAGGCTTCCAATAAGCTCGCTTTAATCGGTGGATCCACTGGTGCATGTAGGAAATCGAAGTTCTCTTCCTCTGCTCATCTCGGTGATGAGAGGGAACGAAACTTCGGTGCTCCGCTTTGCTGCTGGCGGGATCTGCTTCAGGGGAGAGCTGGTGCATCTCCTGGGAGCGTCCTCACGGCGGCGCCGTCTTCGCCGTCGTTCTCCATGGTCGAAAGGCGACCCCTCCCGCCTTGGACGTCGGCGACGGATTCCCGGCCGGCGTCGGAAGGTATGACTCAACCTCCAGGCCAAGTTGCCGTTGCGGAGGCCCTTCGATTCGCAGGCAGCATGCTCCCGCTTCTTCCTCCCAAGTGGTGCGTCCCCGGTGAAGATGAAGTTGGATGCGCTGCGTCTCAGTTCCGTCGTGCTGGAGAAGGAGCTGGACCTGATTGCTTTTCTTTTAGTCTTTATGAGGTCCTTCGTGCAAATTGTATGGCCCTGTGTGTAATTTTCTTTCTGTTCGAGGCCTTATCTGTAAAATGTAACTGCAACGTTGACAATCAATGAAAGCTCGCGGTCCTTCGGGCCGATCCTCTGTTAAAAAAAAAACCCCATGTACCCTAGCATTAATTCGTCCGTGTGTAGCCCCCGTGCATTGCAAGATATACTAAAAATTTCAGGGTTGAAGTCCCTATTTTTTTGCGTATCATTGTGTACCATTAGAAGTGTTTTGGGTTTTGTCCAAATTTTAATCCTCTTACATGTTTCCGTAAACAACAATCTTCTTAAAGTTAAATAAACATGCTACATGCTTTTCGATCTTCTTTGTTTGCATCATGTATACACACATATGAAAATGCGCACGTGCGTTGCTACAAGTTCATTTTATCATTCTGACTGTTGTCTCACCGAGGGATGAAAAGATGTGTTATTGTTTTCGTTTGGGTAGAATGGAGCTGCTCTTTATTTATATAGATGTAACCGTTGAGCGCTGTTGAGCGCTCAGTCGAGAAGACGTTACACATAACAGGGCACCGGAGCTAGAGAAGAGGAAGCCGAAGGGTGTCCGCCTCACAAACACCACCCAAGCACATAAGCTCGCCGCAGTGAACAACGCGTCGATGAGCCTACAAAAAAGAAATTAATGCAGGTTGCGTGCCGTAAGAGCAGAGAGGCCTGAACCCCATCTTATGAAACGAAATCATGATTTTCACAACAACGGTCAAGCATTCACCCATGCAACTGAAAGCTCAATGTTACTCAAAATTCACTAAAAGAGTACAAAGCACGATTATGTAGCAGAGGAAGAAAGATGTACTCCCTCCGTCCCAAAATAAGTGTCTCAAGTTTACCCAAAAGTGAATGTATCTAGACATGTTTCATATATAGATACATCCACTTTTGGGCAAACTTGAGACACTTGTTTTTGGACGGAGGGAGTATAAAACACACACCTTTTTTGGATTAAGAAAAAAAGATGGACGCATAAAGCATGCATCTCTGTGACTCCTAGCAGACTAACATACTTGGCAGCAGAGCTTAAATTACAATGCAGCACATATAGGTCAGTTTTTCGTGTCCTGTTATAACCATCGAGATATTTGCACGTGCCCAATCCACATGCGCGATCTGAACTCTACAATGCAAGGCAACAATTGCAGCAGTTCGCAGGACGCACATGACGACCGATCAAGTGAACACCGGCGAGGTGGCCTCGAGCAGTTCTTCACCAAGGACGCCGTTGACCAGGAGAACGATCCCCGTGGCGAAGGCAGCGTTGAAGCCTGCCAGCAATGAGACCGAGCGATAACTCGAGTGGCATTGGGTGCTGGTGAGCACCCAGCCCGGCCAGAGTTCGACTCCTACGGGAGCGAATTTCTGTGCTGTCTCACCGCTACACTGTTCACCTGCGCACTGTAGCAACACTGTTCTCTGAACAGTGTAATAAATCGCAGGTGCCTCTCTTCGTCCACGTGCCACAGGCGAGGTCGACGTGCCCGTCGGTCCCGGAGCGCTGGTCTTCGGATAAGTCTCTCAGGACGTATTAGGGATATAGGTTGTAGGTCTAGTTTAGACATATAGGTGGGGTGTGCGTGTGGTGTGTGTGCGTGTGGTGTGAGTGCTTGTATGTCTGATCAGATACTACAACTTGTATTCTCAGGAGAGGACTCAAAAAAAAAAAAAAAAGAAGCCTGCCAGCAAGGCGCACCCACAACACGGACACGTCACGGCCCATCACCACGTGCCCGCCCTCGTCAATGTTCCTCTGCACATCCACCACCACCTCCTCTCCTTCGCTGCCTGAGTACCACCAGCACGCGTCAGCACCGTCTGGGAAAAGAGCTCTCGACCCGGAACTTCAATGCGGGGGCGAGGAGCCCAGATTTGGCCCCGCCGAGAATTGAGGAGCGGCGGGAGGAGGAGAGCGTTTTCTGGTATCCCTGCCCGACGCCGTCCTCGAGAAAGACGTCCAGTGATGGTCCGCCGCCGGTCACAGGTGGACATCCGAGGCAGAGGTTTCCTGCGCTTGTTGACCCATATGTGCCCGCTAGACGAAGGGAGGAGCGAGCGGGCGACATGTTGTCTAAAACGAATCCTTACTTTCACTTACCGTGGCAGGGGTGCGTAATTTTCTTCAACTTCAAGGGCAATTGCAATGACGTACCAAAGAAATCTTCCTCCCTTTACTAGAAAAATATCCCGCGCGTTGCAGCGGAAACCTCTTAAAAAATTATTATGTAAATAAAATGGGTATAATACAATGAAATATTCAATTGTTCAGATTTAGTTGATCACAATAGTTGAGACACCAAATTTAATTCGTGTGAAAGTGTTAAATATTTGAGGACTAAATATTAGTGAGTCAACAATTATATGGATGAAAAAAGATGACATGGATAGGTTACATGGAAGATGTACTATTATTAACTTTTGTTAGAGGAGATGACATGGTCAATTGATTGGCTAAAATAGTGAGTGATGTGTATAGCTTGCATGTTGAGATAGAAAAATATTTAATGCACTTAGTGGGGTTTTGCTTTATAAGAGGTATAGATAAGGTATAGGTATAGATATAGATTTGTAACTTTTGATTGAAATGACATTTCTAATGTCAACAAACCGAAAAAACGACACATCACATGTGCACATGTAAATTTCCATGGAGAAGGTACAGTTCCCATTTGTCTTTTTTTTTCTCACGAAACTTTGTAGACGTATAAAAGACATATACTCCTACATAATGTAGGGAAAAAAACTGATTCCTTATAAAATCAACATTTTAACGATTTTATTGTTCCAAGAGTCAAAACGTGACCAAATTCAAAATACAGAGGCCACTCGAGCTGGGATCGAAAAGCAAATTTCTTGCTTTGCTCTGCGAAGAAGATAAGCACCGGTGCTCTCCCAGTCGTCGCGCCTCGCTGGCTCCGGTCTCCTCACACGACTCCGCCGTGCTTCCCGATCCGGCGATCCCCCACCGCCAGTCCGCCACCCAACTCCTCCGCCTGATCCCCAGCCTCCTGCACCACGTATCCCAACCCCAGGTCCCCACGCAATGCCGGGCCTCGCCGCCGCCGAGCTGGATGCCGTCTCGCTGGTGCGCCGCGTCGCCCGCGCCCTCAACCGCCGGATCTCCGACCTCGTCGCCCTGCTATTCCGCCACAAGGTAAAGCACCAACCCACCCGCCCTTCCTCCGCCCCGCGCGCAAACCCTAACCCTAGCCACCTCTCAACAGAGCGCGGGGTCCTTCGGCGCCGTCGCGGGCTTCGCCATCGCCGTCGTCTTCGCGTGGAAGTTCCTGCGCTCCTCCTCGCCCGCGCGGCCCCGCCGCCCCGCCGCGCCCAAGCGGCCCCAGGCCGGGTCCGCCGCGCCAGCCATCGAGCCTGCCAACGACTCTGGGAAGGTGCGTCTCTGCTTCGTGTTTTTCGCTGGAATTGTTCCCTGTGCTGGGGTTTCGATCCATCGCTGGCTGACAGGAAGTTTGTTTCGTGTCTGACAGCTGACGACGCGGCAAATCGTGGCGAGGCGGCTTAGCGGGTGCAGAAGGGTATGTTCCTTTCCTCTGACCCAGTGCTTCCAGTAGTAGGAATTAGATATGTATGGATGAAACCTGCATTGGCGCAATAGCAGTGCAATACCGATGAACGATAATGCGCAGTGGGGGAAATATGGTGAATTCGTGCCTACAGGGCTGCACATGACTTAACATCTATATATGCTCGTGCTATTAGTGATACTCTAATATCTTCTGGACAACAATGTTTCATGTTGGAGTTCACGTTTAGCAATGTAAAGAAAATGTCTAGGATCCATGAAACAACGGCAAATGCATTTGGCCCTACCTAGGCCACTTGCTGTAAATCAGGGAATGGGACAATTACTAACACTATCTTGGTTACATTTTCCGTGCGCATAGCTTATGGCTGCCGAGATCAGGGCTGGTACATTAAATATTACGTAATCACATACATTCCACATTGAAATTTCTCATGCTTTGGTCCCTCTCCCTCATGCACAGGACAATGGTATTTGGCTGTTAAACTATGTTAGTAGTTGAATGTTTTAATTAGTTTACCATATGAGATCACAGAAAAAAATGCAGAGAATACTATAGAGCGTGAATGGTGACCCATAGGATGCAAAATCCAATTGTTCGGTTGACTGGGTGGATAAGTTAACCTGTTTGCAAGATGGAAGATTCATTCAGGAGTTTACGAGGCCAGGCTTGCTAGAGATGTCCATCTGGATGTAACTCGTGCATCTCTTTGCTGATAAGATAGTTATTCTTCTACAAATTAGTCGGATCAGTGTATATTGAAGTTTGGTAAGGGTGATAACTGATAAGATAAATGAAGGCTATGAATGAATGCATAATAAGATGTACTAAATGTTTGCACTAATATTCTTTCTCAGCTCATGGGATGCTAGCCAACTCATACTCAACCAACCAACTAAATAAACAACATCTTTAAAGTCCCAGGTTGAGCACAAGCCTTTTAAAGAAAGGTCGAGTATAGACTAGGCAGCCCATCTTGCATCCTAATAGCCTGGCTTAGGTACCAGGCTCAACCGCCCAACTCTTATTACTGTCCTGAAGGCCCCCTGCCACTGGCACACACTTACACCCATAATGCTATAAGTTGACACACTTAAATATCTTCCTAACTATTGGTGATACCTGAAATAAGTAAAATATGTATATGGTTTCTTAATAATTTTACAAAAGTTCACAAATATTGTTTTTGCAGGTCACTTGCCAACTGATTGGTGTTGTTTTCGAGGAGAAATCTCCCGAGGAGCTTCAGGTTCCATTTCTATGCTCTTCAGGTACTCATCCTCCCATAATTTCTGCTAACTGACTGCTATCTGTCTTGTCTCCTTGATGCAGAAACAAGCCACTGTTAGGCCCTCAGTAGTGGAACTACTACTAGAGATATCCAAGTACTGTGATTTTTATCTGATGGAAACTGTACTTGATGACAAGAGTGAGGTATAAATTTTACAGTATATCTTTGCATTTCTGTATAGTTTATCATGGACAATTTTTTGTATGCATATTCAAAGTTAAAGTTCTTAAATATGACTTTGAGTGATCCGTATCTACAGGAAAATGCTCTTACAGCCCTGGAGAGTGCCGGACTTTTCAAGACTGGTGGTTTGATAAAAGAAAAGGTGATGAATGTGCCTTAGATTCTGTTATTTAGTGTCCTAGTTCATCTGTCCTCCTTTTCTCATGATGTACTTTTACCACATCATTTCAATGTTGTGGTGAATCATATGTATTTATGGGTGACCCACTTATTGTTTTTACACAAAAAACATCGATAATGGTTGTCGATAGAATAATTTGACTATGTGGCCAGTAGCTGGTACATCTGCATAGAAAGTTTGTTTTCCAGCTGAACAATGTATTTACTTCAATGTTTGGTGAACAGAAGAATATTTTTTCCCTAGTGTATGTTGGGCAGAGTACAGCTTTGTTTGGGATGCATGACACTTTATCTATTTCTCTCACCTACATCAATTGTTTATTGAAAAGTGTGTACATTTGCAGGTACTCTTTTGCAGCAGTGAAGTTGGGCGAACATCATTTGTTCGGCAGTTGGAGTCGGATTTCCACATCGACACAAGCCTGGAGATAATTTCCCAACTATCCGTATGTTATGTTGCATCTTCATTTTCTCTTGCGACGAGTCTTTGGCTATTCACGTCTCACATAGTGTTTTCCCTTTTTCTGTTATCAGCGGTTCATTCGATGCCAGCTATTTGTTTCCTTGGTGGAAGGAGGGCAGCTCTCTGCCAATGTATTTAATTCTCCGAGCCTCGAGCAGTTCTTCTCATGAAGACGGCAGCACGAACAAATTAAAGGGGTTCACGCGCTAATTGACGTGTATCCCGACAGAGCATCCTCTGAAGCTACGAGGTGTCGTGCAAATTCACTCCAGTGATACTAGCTTGGCAGGTACAACCCTCAGATATACATGCTAGTTGCAACTGTTGCTGCAGCTGGTGCTGGATTTCAGTCGATGTCATTGGTGTGCTGTAGGTAATTAGGACGGACGATACAAGTTAGATGCCTGTAGTTCGTGGTCAGGCACCGACATGTTGTAAATTGTGTGACAATTCCTTGTCTTATTTATATATAAAGAACTTTGTTCATCAGTTTGTGGAGCCGAACTAACCTGTGTATGTAACTGTAACGCCCAACTGTAGTGAATGCCAAGCTGAGTAGATTGTGCCGTGCTGTATTCATTAGGGGAGATAAAAAATTCGTGACATGTAGCAACTTGGACTTTATGCCATCAGGAGTGCTGTATTACTTTTCACCCAAGTGCTGAAATGAATTCAGAATTATTTTCAGGCAGGACACACAGAAGCAATCATATGCAAACTCCAGTTCAGGTAAGGTACCCTTTGAGCAGATGACGGTGAAAGACGTATAGCAGATAGTTAGCATATGATTTACACGATGCGAAATACTACTGTTATTCGGACTGTTTGATGATCGTATGTGTGTATGTACAATTGTAGTTCGATCGGACATATTTGCAATGGACAGGAGAACAAGAGAGGCAGAGTATTGTATCTGGTCTCAAGGCGCAGTCAGCAAAGCCTGGCACACACACTTGCAACATTTGTCAAGGCCAGCAGCTGATGCATCTTCAGGTTCATCCCCCCTTTCTCCAACCAAATTACGCAACTCACAGCCTAACACACTAGCATGTGATATGCACTTGGATGCAAAAGATTTCCTCCTTTTTTTAAAAAAAGAAGGCAAAAACTGTGCTTAATATATTGATATAGAAGGAGTAAACAGGAAGGGCAGAGCTCAGAAAAAGAAAAAAACCAGCACAGAAAAAGAAAAAACCCGGCAAGCTAGGGCACACCGCAAATTAGGTGGTTACTTCTGTCACACACTGTTTTTGGAAAAAGGACGTAAATTGCAAGTATGTGGTTACTTCTGTCTTTGTTTAGGGTGTCCGATTTGACAAAATCTTCACTTCAGCATCTCTGTCTAAGCAGCTAACATTAATTACTAAGAAGAAGGAAACGATGAACCCTTGTCTCTAGGGAAGGCTAAAGGAGGATGAAGGCGCAACACCTTGTCTTTTTTATACACGCATTTTCTATTTTATAGTAAAACAGCGCCATGGAATTAGAGGTTAGGAAGCCAAAATGGAGATAATAAGGGAGGAATTGACAAGTTGCATGCACATAATTGGGAAAAAAAGGAGGAACTTGTAGCATGCTCATGTATTTTTGGACTGGAAATAATTCTAGCAACCATTTCCATATCATAGATAAATCACCATGATGTCTAGCCACAGGTTATATTTAGTGTTGTTTTTTCTTATCTTTCTTTCTAGAAGACAGAAACTGAAAAAGGCCAGCATCAATGCTACAGTATTTCTTATGATTTTGTACGGGAACTCCACTTCGGGTCAGAAGAGCATATGCTCGCACTGCCCAAAAACGTTATTCCAAATCGTAATCGTAAGTGCAGCTAGACCTAGGATCTTTTTTTTAGACCAAGCCAGTAATCTACTTGTAGCATGATCACAAGCTGACTTCCCTGAATGATTTACCTCACAAATGATCAATAATCTAAGATAGGGTTTACAAATGAATAGGCCCTTCGTAAGGACACATAATTTGGTTCCTACATCCATATGTGGGCTGGAATTAAACAGACCGGCTCACGATACATAGCATAAAATTAAGACTCTAACTAAGGAACAACTAAATTTTGAATACATACGAGCTCTCCTTCTTATCAGGATAGTGACAACAGCGGTAGATGTGGTAAATGAGGCCACAATTGCAACCGTCTGCCATGTTGTAACCATCATTGACGCATCCACCCACCATCCGCGACAATTTTCTAGTACCGAGGTGGTACTGCCGAGGATAATGGTCGCCAAGATGTACAATGGTGTCGCTCACAATGCTAGGCATCGCCTTGTAGCTGCTAGTCATACTCTTTGAAAGGATTATATCACCGTTTTGGATGCTCGAACTGCTCGTACTCGTTTCAATGTCGAGGAAGATAGTATTGCCTCCGATGCTTGTTATTCGGGTAAACTTGCCCATGGCAAGATCAGCTAATCTGTAAACCACTAGCATGTCAGTACAAAGCCACGGATCCTCCTCGGAACCAATCACTAGGATCTCCGAGTCACATTCTGCTAGACTGAAAAGGCGACTATATATAGCTGATTGACACGTGACAATCAACGTTGGCGGCATCAAAGAAGATGACATTGTGGCATGCTCGTGGTGGGGTGGATCGAGCTGAAGAATATGTTGTTCGCTGCAAAGTGTGGCGTGCGTCAAGATGTATAACTTCCCTTGTAATGGTATTGGCCTGGAGAAGGGTGGAAGGTTCCAGCTTGAGACGTTCCATCACTCGTCATTGGTGGTAGCGAAAAATACACGCGTCAAATAATGATGCACGATCATGGCCGCCACCGTTCCATCTGCGCTCACACTCAAGGAGGCAACGAAATTGTGCGGCACGAAACAAAGCCGTCCACCCAAACATGGAACCATAGCCCACTAGTGTTCCAGGAGTGGCATGAGCGGCGGGAGCTTCACGGTGTCACCGGTGAAGGGGTGAAGGAGCAAGATCATGGGGTCGTCTCGACGACGGTCCAACCGCAGTAGGAGGAGGCCATCGACCGACGAAAGGACACTGTGGTCCGTTAAAAGAGGGAGCCGGACACGGGCAAAGGATCCGGTGGACATATTGAAGAAGCGTTTCATGCCGTCGCCGGGTTGGAGGTTGTGTCCGTCGGGCAGTATCATCCACTGGCGCGGGTGAAAGCGTGGGTCGACGATGCCACGGTTGCGCGGACAGACGGTGCTGGACCGCCAGTGCGTGCACGCGGCGCGGAAGCGGACGTAGTGCAGCAGGTCTCCGGCCAGCACCCGCCAGCCGACAAGGCGGACCAGATCCACCGGGAGAGAAGACCATGGTGGCGCGGAGCTAGCGGTAGCAATCGCTGGAGGGCGGCTGCGATTTTCCGAGGAAACATATGGATCGATGTAGCGGCGATCACGACGGGGTCACGTCGCTCGTAGAAAACAAATCCCACCTTGTTGGCTCGTTGCCGCCTCGTTATTTCAAGTCAGTCCGATATTCCTTTCGAAGTCAGGTCGATTTGGTTTTTTTCTTTTTTTTTGAGACAAGTCAAGTCGATTTGGTGTCGGATCGAACTATTAGACGGGCCGGGAGCGGATAGGATAGAATTCAGAATTGGGCCTTCGCTGCACACCCGCGATGTATCTATACCTGAGCTGCGAATTTTTGCTTGGAGGCTGGCTCGATCATCCCTTCCGACGGGAGAGGAGCGGGCAAGGAGACATATGGCAGTCACGGCAGTACGCCCGGTTTGCAGCGCGGCTACAGATACATGGAGACACTCGTTGCTAGGGTGCAACATGGCTAGATCGGTATGGGCTCTAAAGGATGATGATACAACTCTCCCGTTGTTTGGAGATGAGACACCTGATCCGAAGCTATGGTTGTTCTCTTTAAGCAGAACTTTGTCCCAAGAAAAAATCATTGAGGTTTTGGTCACGCTATGGGCAATCTGGTGGGCTCGTCGGAAGGTGATTCATGAGAATGAAAGGCAATCTCCGTTGTCCACGCATGCCTTTATAACCAGATATTTATCTGAGCTCTCTTATCTGAAGCAAAAACCTCCGGGGATGATTTAGAGGAGCAGAACAAGTTGGCAGCCACCTCCAGCGGGAATTCTGAAATTTAATGTTGATGGTGCGGTTGCACGATCACAGATGGCAGGAGCTTTTAGTGCTGTTTGTAGGGATGACTGTGGCAATTTTGTGGCATGTTCATCAGTTAAAGCAGATGGGATTATTGATCCTGTCATCTTAGAGTCGATGGCGTGTGCGGAAGCTCTGTCACTGGCGGCTGACTTGCAGACTACTAAAATCATCATCTCGTCTGACTGCCTGAATGTAGTCAAGGATCTGCAGACTGCATCTTGTGGAGGCCCTCAATGCATGGTGATCAAGGAAGTTTTATCTCGGAAGGAGGCTTTTGAGGATGTCGTGATCATCCACGAGCAAAGTGAATCGAATGGGGAAGCACATCGTCTAGGCCGTTCTCTCTCAAAAAAAAACTACGGTATAGACTATAGACCTGTAACAACTCGCTATTTTTTTTTTTGAAGGGAACCACACACTTTATTAACTCAAAACATAAAGGGTACAATCAGCATCTAAGCTGGAACTCAAAAAACCAGGACAAGAACCTATCCAAACAGAATTTAACCTATGCTCACATGCATATCTAGCGCACTCATGAGTCATGAGCCACAGAATTAGCCGAACGCCTAGTAAAACCAAAATCAAAAGACTGAAAAAAAGGGGACACTCTCGTCCACCTCGCACAAAATTGGAGCAATCATCGATCTCTGAGATGATCGATTCTTCCAAAGCCGCACCAGCTCTTCGTAGTCAGTTTCACATATGATTTTCCGATATCCCTGCTGATGAGCAAACAGCACCGCATCTCTGAATGACAGAGCCTCCATGACGAGTGGGTCAGAGATACCTGGGTAGAGATTACACCATTTACTCCGAAATCCATCTGCATCACGCGCTACCCCGCCTCCTCCTGCAATGCCAAGCGTTTCACGGATGGCACCATCTGTATTCAGTTTGATCACCCCTGGTTCTGGTCCATGCCATGTACAGGGTGGTCTATTTATCTTTGCCTTCGAATCCTAACCTGTAACAACTCGCTAGAGACAGAAACGAAACAAAATGAAAAGAAAAGGATCTTCTCGGCCGACGAACGAATTCGTTTGGACCTCATGCCATTGCTCTCAAAGTGCGAGCGATCTTCTAGCTATGGATTCAGCCCCTTCAATGATGACTGCATCTCTAGCACCATTCGGTGCCAACCATAATTGGCATAGCAAAACATCAGCTCTAAATCCTTCCAACTCATCGTGCTGAAACTGTCCAACAACCACCACCTTAGATCGTTGTGGTGCCTCATGGGGTCTGGAGGACTTGGTAAGGATGATCCCGCCCAACAACAACGACAAATCGTCCTACTAGTGTGCAGAGCGTGGGCATCCCCACAGAAACGATGAAGAGATCGATTGTCTCTTCCAGGGATTTGTTTAATAAAGAGAGAATAAGCAATGTTTTATAAAGTTCCAGCACCACTACCAGGGACTTGTTTAATGTCCGCAACATCAACATCAAAAAAAGTTGTTCTGAAGCTTCTTATCATCCCATCTCTTGCCACTACCATCAAGAAGATCGGCGACAACTGTTATCTAGATTGTGAACGGAGGGATTAGTATGCTGTTCGAGGACGTACGTGTGTGTATATGTATATGAGAAGTCTCCGTCGAACTTGCTACCGTCCTTCCATGCCACCGCTCAAGCACTGCAGGCCGGCGGAGACTTGCCTGCCACGGCGTGGCAATCGGCTCGGACAGCAGATCGACGCATAGGGCGGAGCTTCCCTCTTTCCAAACGAAGTGCAGGAACAAGGGGAAAATGTTGGTGTGCACCATGATTTTCTGGGCCGTAGGGAAACCCGTCACGAGTACAGTAGGAGTAGGCCCCTTTAGATATGCATCGATGAAGGTCTCAGTGGGCCTATTTGTGAGTCCTAGAAAATGGGCTTACTTGGAGCCAGCTATCACAGGATCTTATTTTCTTTCTGATAAAGTGCACCCATTTTAAATTCTAAAAACATAATAATAAAAAAGCATTTATTTTCGAGGAATCGACATCATAGTTGTTACATGCACAAAACAAGAAAGACATTGGAGTATATTTGTTACACAAATGATAGGGACCGGACACCATGTGAACCACTCGAGTAAAAAAGTTAAAATCTCTATTCAAATATACAATGCTCTTATATAAAGCTAGTTCTTCTATCTTATTTCCCAAAGAAGGTACGGATTGAAGGAGATATGTCCTAGAGTCAATTAATAAAGATATTTTATTTAACATATCTCAATTGTTCGTAATAAGTTTTGTACCATGCCATAACTGTATTAAGCGGAAACATTAATACACGTGTGGTATGTAAACAACCAGGTCTTTAGTAGCCTCTTAACTAGTCCATTGAGCAACAGATGATCAAGGTTTCCTGATCATGGACATTTACTCAATTGACAATGGAGTCATGGACATGCACCCAAGATATATAGAAACGTAGTGTTCATACCTTTGACCGTGAGATCATATCTAATCGCTGCTTCTGGAAGGTGCTTTGATTGCATCAAACATCATGTCTTATCTAGCGTGACAATAAAGGTGTCCCTTTCGGGTATCCGAAGGAAGTGGTCGAGACGAGTGATCAAGAGCAGGATTTGCCAATCCACATAGGAGGATAGATACTCTGGGCCCACTCGGTGAGATTACATCAATGAGCTTGCAAGCATGTGACTAGGTCACGAGGATGAAATATCACAGACGAGTAAAGATAGAATTGTCAAGTGACGAGATCAAGCTCGGTAATCGTGATACCGGAGAACGAGTCTCGGACAATCTAAGTATCGTCAGGCAAATGGTTGAAACTGGACGTCTAAGGTTCAAACAATAAAAAGACATTCGTGGACGCACAAGGACTGTCACGGTTATCCAGCCACCGTTGATAGTCATTGATTGGAGAATGTGTCTCGATCATGTCTGGAGTGTTCTCGAACCGCTAGGGTGACACACTTAAGTGTAGGTGACATTTATTTAGATTGGACGTAGAGAAGAAAATAGAGAGAAGAACACTGGAAGTGTTTCGGACACGCTGGAAGTGTTCCGGGTAATATCCGACGGAGTTCGGGGGTCGGAGAAATGTTTTTTGGAGCCGGAATAAATTAGATAATGTTTGTTTAATATTAATTAGTGTAATTAATAGTTAAATACATTTTTATTTATTTATTTTCAAAATTTTTAAAGGCTGCACACCTAAATGGGCCTACCATAGGGAAAAGGCCCATTAGGGGGAAAACTTTCCCCCATGGTGCGGTTTGGGAGGGGCAACCCTAGGTGGGCCGAATGGGGCCCACCTAGGGCTGGCCGCTGCCCTTGGCTGGCGCACCATGTGGGATAGTCCCACATGGCCTAGCCAAGGTGCCAAGCCCCTCCCATCCCCTTTATATAGAGGTGCCCCCAGGCTTTTGAAGCAGACAATTCTCTCTCCCTCTCCCGGTTTAGACGTGGCTCTGCAATTGGGGCTACGCACGGGTTGAGGTTTTCTCCAGCATACGCACACTGCCGTGCTGCTGGTTCTCTCCGGTTCAAGTCTTCTACTTCCGCTGCCCGGCTGGATCGGAGCCCGAAGGTCCTCATCTTCTCCGTACGTGTGTAAGCTCTGCGAGGTGCTACACGTGTGGCACTGGAAGTACGTCTTCTTCCTCTACACGACCTTGAGGTCGGCGCCGCCGTCGTCTTCGCCGCCCGTCTTCATCACGCATCATCATCGAAACAGATCTTTTGATCGTCGACGCTTACGGCCTACAAGGATATGTATACCGTTCCCTCCGTTACTTTATATCTGCATAGTAATAGATCCTGATTATTTCGGTTATCGTTGTTAGAATTTTTTTTGTTTTCTGCCTACGATTCCCTTCAGTGGTATCAGAACCGATCTAGGCGTAGATATACTTGTACGGTTTTAGAACACATGTTGAATGTGGGTATCGATTCTATATTTGTTACCCTCTAGCGTGTACTTGTTTATATCGCGGCATTGTTTGATGAAGCGGCCCGGACCGACTTACGTGTACTCTTACGCGAGACTGGTTCCGCAACTGACATATGGCTTGCACCATATATGCGGCTGGCGGGTGTCTGTCTCTCTTACAATAGTTGATATTGCATTTACAATAGAGGGCCCTGAAAGGGGTGTAATAGAGACAATTATTTAATCGCTGTTGTGGTTGTATATTCGTAGGTAAGAACGGTTCTTTTACGAAAGCTCTAGCAGCCACGTAAAACATGCAAAAGATAAAGTAGAAAGCGTCTAACTTTATTTTGCAGGGGCAATGTGATATGGTCACGGTAAGTTTTATGAATTGTTTATAAACTGTCGGCGCAAAGGAGACCATTGGCGCAAGGACCATATCATGTCGCATTACATTTGATGTTATGTTATTGTGTGCATCTTATATTGTGTGTGTATATATATATATGTTATATATTAGTTACACGGCGGTAGTAATATAAGATGATCCCTCCAAAATACCAAATAGTGTTCTCCCTTTAGCGTGCACCACCGAAAGTTCTCCGATACGAGGCAGGCCGTGACGATCGGGTGTCAGACGTATCTGCGTTCGCATAACGTGGGTGTAAGCCACGTTGCACAAGCAATACGCTATAGGTTATTTTGGCGAGCCTAGCATGTACAGACATGGCCTCGGAACACAGTGACCGAAAGGTTAAGCACGAGTCACATAGTTGTTGTGATTGACATATCGATGTCTACCTTTGAAGCTATGCTATCGGCCGTGACGATCGGGGATAGTGTATCGGATGAGGATCGTGTAATCACTAAAACGAAGCGAGGGATGTTCGTTTTGAGTGGGAGTTCTGGTAGTTTTATTTTATTAAAACTTGAACCCATATTTTATTATGAACAAAGTCTTTATGTTTTGCAAAACCTTTGTAGATAATAACCTGTTTGATAGACCTTTTAAACTTAGGTGCATTCCTGCGATTGAGAAACTTAAAAGGTGGGTCCAAACTTCATAGTTTTATACCGTAGCTTGAGGATACTCCTTGTTTCAAACCTTTTAGCTTATATGATACAAAACCGATAGGAGATAGACCGGAGATTCCGCTAAACAAAAGGATAATTTGGATTATCAAGTTTTGTGCGGATAATTCATCATAGTCCAGTGTATGCTATGATCTCTCCATAGAGAATGAACTGTGGGTGCGTGTTGACAGATCGCGAACATTTGGAATGGTCGCTGAGACTGATGATCTGTATCCACCGTAAATCAGGTTTTCTTCTCAACCAAGATGGAAGAGAACACTCGCATTAAAGGAGCACGTGGCAGTCATACTTGATGACATTGGTCATACTTGATGACATTAGTCATACTTGATGACAATGAGACGCCTCGCTCAGCTCGATCACTGGATGACAAAAACGTTGCCAGATGCAAATGTTTTGTCATAGACTATGTCATGCAAGGGGAATCGTTCACCTTCATGAATTCTTGATTGTTGAAGAATCAAGAAGATGAAACAATCCGGGGAGTCATCAATGATGATGGTGTATATATGATATACGAGTTATGAATTTTTACCTAAACAAGTACTTGCAGCAGTGACTAAGTTTTGATACTAGTCATGTTTTATGAAAACAAGATTTTCTGCTTGAGTAGCTTGGAAGGATGAGGAGACAATGTGTGTTGATGATGGCAGGCAAAATGTTGTGATGGCCATAGACACTCTCTCTGCATCTACCGTTTTGGATTAATTTGGATTTGAACAAATTCCTTTGATCGCTTGTTAGCATGATCGTTATAAGTGTGTCTTGCCTCTAGCGAGACAATTATTCATATATGTTAGTGACAAAATTGTTGTCCTACATTTATGAGTGATATCTTTAATGATCATACACCGATTATGAATGGAGTGTTCTTATATGAATCCAGATGGTAGTAGCTCCCACATTTATAACATTAATGCCAAAGGATATAAACTTAATAATGACACCACATTATTGTGGCACTAACATTGTTTTATGTCAATGTTATATGCATTAAGAAGCTCCATTCAGATGGACCTCCAAGTCCTTAGATTTTGATCTTTTGACACTTGCAAAATAACTAAGACACCGTTTTCTGGAAACGGCATTTAACTTATTGATAATCATACATAATGATGTGTGTGGATCAATGAAGTACGTTAACGTGTAGTGGAAATCATTATTTTGTAAACTTCACCAATGATTTGAGTAGATATGGATATCCACTTAATGAAATGCTGGTCTGAAAAGTTTGATAAATCAAACAAGTTCGGAGTGAAGTAGGAAAATAAACTTAACAAGAAAAACAAATTCCTACGATGATCAAGGAAACAAGGATTTGAGTTATGAGTTTGGCATATCATTGGAAGACTTGTGAAAGAGTTCCACAAATTACGCCGCATGGAACACCACAATGTTATGGTGTGTTAGGACGTCGTAATCACACTCTATTGGATAGTGTGTGGTAAATAAAATCTCTTATCGAATTATTGTGATCATTGAAGTCATATGGTAGAAACAAAACATTCACGTTAGATAATAAGGAAACCATCTAAATCCGTGGAGGCAATACCATATGAGTGATGGCATGGCTTTTAGCCTAGATTGTCGTTTTGATATTTTAGTGTTTTGATATGATCAAACCTAAAACGGATAAATTCTTCTTTGTAGTATCTAAGAAATCAGTTGGATACATTTCTCACGACAAAGGCAAATTTGTTGCCGGAACATGCCTTGATCAAGAAATAGTTTCTTGTCAAAAGGGCATAAGTGGGAAAGAGAGTAGAGCAAGACGAAGTTAATGAACTTTCTCTCCAGACATCAGAGTGGCGCAACGGAAAACATTCCGGTACGTCCTCCACAACTGGAAGGAAGCTGATGATAAATGATCATGATGCTCTGAGCTCATACTAAGGTCGTAGGCGTATGAGAATGTGTTCCGCACTGTGTGGTACGACAATCTTGTTATGAACATCATGTTAATAGAACATGACAAACCTACGAACTACAAAGAAGCGATGGTAGACCTAAGTCTAAAAATGGCTATGAGCCATATATAATCCGAGATAAAATCCATGTACGATTACAAGTAGACTTGGGTAAATCTTCTTGATGGGCTTCACGCCGTTGAGAGTAAATGGAATTTTATACAAGATAGACGTGACGGAAAGGCAACCGTCTATAAGGATCGATTTGTCACAAAACAGTTTTGACAAATTCAAAAGTTGACCACAACGAGATTTTGTCTCAAGTGGCGATGCCTAAGTCTGTTTAGGATTGTTCTAGCAATTATTTTCAATTGAGAAATTGATGGATGGATAAAGAAACCGTGTTCCCTAATGGCAACATTAAGGAAGAGTTGTAATTGGTACAACAAGTAGGTTTTGTTGATCCTAAGGATGCTAGACACGTATGCAAACTTCAGTTGTCCATTCATGGGCTGAAGCAAGCATATCGGAGCTGGAATCTTCACTTTGATAATGGATCAAAGGATTTTGGAGTCGTCCAAAATAGTTGAAGAAACCTGCATTTACAAAGAAGTGAGTGGGAGCTAAGTAGTTTTCTTGATCTTATATGTGAATGGCATATTTGAGTGGGAGCTAAAAGAAATTCCCTGGTCTTATATACGGATGGCGTATTTAAGTGGGAGCTAGGTGTCATTCCAAATTTTATATGTAATGACATATTGAGAATGATACAGATCCTCTAGTAAAGTATAAATGATTATTTAAGTGATTAAATTTTCTATGAATGAAGTTAGAGTATTAGGCATCAGTTTATAATTTGTATAGATCAAAAGGCTTAATAACATTAGGTCGGAATATTTTCCTAGGTTAAGATTCTAAAATGTTTCAGAATAGAACAAGCGAAGAAAAGGTTCTTACTTGTATGACTAGGTAAATATTAAGATTATCTTGGCATTTCACAATAGTTAATGAAAGAAACGGATGTCCGACATCCTCTATGCCTCAGCCATAGATTCTATCATACTGAAAGCTCGACTTGGTGTGACCCAAGTTCTTGGTTGAAGAACGGGTTCTAGAGTGATCCCTGGATGGATCAATGAACAAACGTTAAGTATGTCCTTCAGTGTCTAAAGAGAACTGAAGATATGTTTTCTGGTATGGGGTGAGAGTGAAAAGACAACTTGCCATAAAAGGTTATGATGATGCAAGTTATGACACTACCCATACGACTAGAAATCTCATACAGGAGAAATCCTTTGTTTTGAAGAATGACATGGTTAGTTTGTGAAGTTGCATATGAATGCACTGTCGCATAATCTACATAGGTATAGGAATATATGTCTACTTCAGAAGTAGCAAGTGTGATTGGACTGAGTGGTTTTCCAAGCATGCGTGGTTTCCCTTAATAGATCTCTTAGATTTTAAGGCCCACGCTACGCGAAGTTTCGAGTCTCACTCAATCGCCAAACATGTATTTCACTGTTATCATAAGATACGGGATGATGTCAAACTAGGTGACATAGAAGTGTTGCAAAACACATACAATCTCAATGTGGGAGATTTGTTGACTGAATTCCTCTTCCACGAGACAAGCATGCACCATATTGCTATAGGTGTTAAGCTTTTACCAAGTTGTAAACTAGATTAAATTGTACTCTAGTGCAAGTGGGAGACTGAAGGAGATATGCCCTAGAGGCAATTAATAAAGATATTTTATTTGACATATCTCAATTGTTCGTAATAAGTTTCGTACCATGCTATAACTGTATTAAGCGGAAACATTATACACGTGTGGTATGTAAACAACCAGGTCCCTAGTAGACTCCTAACTAGTCCATTGGGCAACATATGATCAAGGTTTCCTGATATGGACATTTACTCAATTGACAATGGAGTCATGTCATTAGGAGAATGATGTGATGGACATGCACCCAAGATATATAAACGTAGTGTTCATACCTTTGGCCGTGAGATCATATCTAATCGCTGCTTCTGGAAGGTGCTTTGATTGCATCAAACATCATGTCTTATCTAGCGTGACAATAAAGGTGTCCCTTTCGGGTATCCGAATGAAGTGGTCGAGGCGAGTGATGAAGAGCGGGATTTGCCAATCCACATAGCAGGATAGATACTCTGGGCCCACCCGGTGAGATTACATCAATGAGCTTGCAAGCATGTGACTAGGTCACGAAGATGTAATATCACAGACGAGTAAAGATAGAATTGTGAAGTGACGAGATCAAGATCGATAATCGTGATACCGGAGAATGAGTCTCAGACAATCTAAGTATCGTCAGGCAAAAGGTTGAAACTGGACGTCTAAGGTTCAAACGATAAAAATACATTCGTGGACGCACAGGGACTGTCACGGTTATCCAGCCACCATTGATAGTCATTGATCGGAGAATGTGTCTCGATCATGTCTGGAGTGTTCCCGAACCGCTAGGGTGACACACTTAAGGGTAGGTGACGTTTATTTAGATTGGACG